>JAVTVY010013262.1:0-54502 GCA_036873755.1 Hanleya hanleyi | reverse complement strand
AGCCCCTCGAGGATCAGTGCTTCTTATATAGAATTTCCAGTCCTGGAGGTGTATTTTGACGTTGTTTTCAACCGGACTGTAGGACAGGAATGCCGTACCTCGATTTAAAACTTTTCTCACAAACCCGGCTTTATCGACCTGTACTCTCGATTCGACCACATTAAGGTCAATGAGACAGCCCATATTGCCACTTTCGGCGAGAGTCCATTGTCCGTTTTCCTTTTTAACGAGGCTATATCTCGCGTGCGTCCGTGTGTTTCCCGTGCTAATATCTTCAAGGTCTTTGAAACTTACATCCGTGGGTTTTCCTGGCGTAAGCTTCTTTCGATGGTATAAGCCGTTTCTGAACTGAAAGCCGTATAGGCGGTCGGTGTAACCTGCCTCGCCAAACCCCATGGTATCAGCGAGATCGCTTAAGGCCAAATCACTGCATCTGGGTCCTGCGGATTCAACCATCGTTGTCAGGGATGAAGATCAAGAGCTACACTTATATAAGCGGTCTTTACTGGTGTATCTAATTTATCTAACAGGGAGAACGTTAGCTGCGGGATAGGGCCAGATATTAGTGGCTTATACTGTGGATTAGGGAAAGAAATGGGTTTTCCGCAGTTTATTCCTTCACCGGTCACAGATATAGCTCTCAGAAGAGTGGAAGGGCAGGCCACACAAGGGTACGCAGTGGTGGTGCCAGCACTTCCTGCGGTTCCAGCCGTCTCGACTGCCTTCCCCACTAGATTGTGTGATGTGCTCACCTCACCCAGGTGAGCGAACACTTCTTTATTGGGTGCTAGTGCTGGGAAGCTGTCGCCCTGCACTGTCCCAGTAAGGGTACTGTCAGGATCTGAGAACCCCAGAAGCCGCGCAAGGCCAAGTAGTTGTATGCTATTGTCGGTCGTCAACTTCAGCCGACCAGTGTCATGGTTTATCTCCAGGCCCGCCCCGTGTGGCTTGAAGACCTCTTTATTAAGGGAACAGACATTGTAATAACCGCTAGGGACAACCACAAGCTTTCCGCGGACAGAGAAGCTAGTTCCGGATGGGACATTCTCCCATAGTGGGTAGAAAGTGAGCTCGAGCAGTGCTACTTTGTATTGTCCGTTTTGGTTCTTGAGCGCATGCGTGAGGTCGATTGTTGCGCCATTTTGAATGTTGCTCAGTGTTACATACATAGCCGGCCACACGAAGTGCTAAACCAGCAAGGATTGCGCATGGATAGACACGCATTTAGCTTCAATGTAAACGCCACCTACCAAGTGAGCGGAGTGTACACCGCTGGAACCGCACGAAGTGCTACTGCACGAAGTGTTACTGGGACGACATTCACTCATCAAGATATCTTAGTGAACTTAGAGAACACAGCAAGTGGTGACTTTGCGGCCCAGTTTCCTAATGTATTTGTGAAATACTGTCTGCCTGAAGTGAAAAGCGACTAGCTTGTTCAGGCGTGGAGCTCTAATCCCTTGCAGTTTTGGCAGAATCAGCTGAATTTCGCCGTGTGGTGCGCCACGACCGGCTGCGGCGTGTCTGTGAGCGACCACCTAGCGGCTGTCGTTTCTGCTGGAACAGGGATCGCGCGAACTGCTAGCCACACCCAGGCCCTCTACACCTTCCATGTCTACTTTCAGATCAGCCGGATCCTAAAAGAGATTCAGGCACCGCTCCCACAAGACGACGCCTGGGCGGCATTTAACAATTCGTTTGACCGCAGAGCATATGAGCGCATCTGTGCAGAGTTTGGGGTGCCGCACACCGACTGGAGACAGCAGCAGAGCGAAAACAATGGCATAGGACCGATTTACTTCTATGCCACACACGCAGGCTACATGCGGCTTCCAAAGCCGTACGACCCAACCTGGCATTCGTTTACTTTCCAAAAAAACACTTTCACATTGACTACATTACGCAGGGATCGGCGGCTGACAAGGCGTGGACAACGTTCATGCTGGACAGATCGCAGGGCTTCACACATGCAGGCGTCGAGCGTGTTAATGATTCCATTCGAACGTATGTATGGGCCATCCTCGGCGCCCAGGCTCAGACGCGCACACGAATCTTAGGAGAGGGCACAGTATTTGACGCGCAGAAGCAGTTTGTCGCCAACATCGAGGATGCGGTCTCCTCTCCAGTTGACCTCTCATCAGCGATCAAACGCTACCAAGACGTCCTGCAGTTTGCAGGCTCCAAAGTGAACTATGTGTACGGAATCGGTCTGTACATGGCCCCCAGTGACATGTTGCTCGGCATAGGTCCTATCGCCGGTTACAACAATGAGATCGTAGTTGCAACAGAAAATCAAAAACTCGAGAACGCGGACGTTAACGTAACAGTCGCTCCTCCAAACACAGAAGGAGATATGGGAGAAAAAGGAGTGGTTCCCACGCCGCGGCTTTTCCGGCACGCTTTGCGAGGATTCGGCCGAGGGCGTGTAGGTGTTTCTTGACCCACTCTTTTACAGTCCCGCTCGTCGGAATAACTGGCTTGGAAGGAGTCGGTGTTGGGGTCGGCGTGCCCCCGCCCGTCAAAGCAAGCACTAGGGTGGACACGATGAAGCCCAGCGCAGTGAGGATGCTAGCAATGGTTATTCCCTGCTCTCTGAACAATGTGCGAAGTCGCTCAGCCAGGGTAGTATCTTCGTTGAGGACGCGGTTTATCGTCTCACGGATTCGGTTAATCTGTGAACGAAGAGCCTCCCAACTGGCAGTTGCAGCCTCAAGGCGGGCGGCCCGCTCATCCTTTAGTTCTCGAACACGCTCCGCGACGCGCCTTCGAGAGAACTCATCTACGTCAGTCTCATTCAGTTTTCCTTCCTCGAGAGCAATGCGGTCATCCAATGCTGACAGCTTGGCCAGGTTGTTGGTGAGCTCACCCCGATTAGTCTGGAGGGCCTTGTCAAGCCCACGCAGGTCTCGGAGATTTAAAGGGGGGTCGCGCATGGTGCCGAGGACTTCATCGATTTGCGCGTCCGTGAAGGCCGTTTCCATTTTCTGAACAGCGTCTATGGCTACCTTGGCTCTTCCGTCTAGGTCCTGGAGTTCAACGCTCTCGACCGCCGCTACAGCCCCACCAAGCTCTTCGCCCGCTGTCTGTAGAGCTACCACAGCCTGAGGGCAGACAGTCATCGGCAAAGCTGAGCTTTGCCGATGACTGTCTGTGCCAGTCTGTAAACCTTTCATTCCGAATCGCGTTGCTACCGCCACGCCCCCCAGCTACCGTGGACAGGGAGAGAGGTCGGCCTGTACGAAGGTTAATTAAGTCCAAGTTGGGGTAAGCCACAAGGCGCAGCTTCCCGTCAATCGTGACTTCAAACTTCGAGTAATCCCTACCTAGGTTAGGAGTAAGCCCCCTCTCTGCCTGGTAGTTGTAGTAGTCATCGACAGCTGTCTGGCCTAACTCTTGCTGAAGAGAGAGAGGGCGCTCACCTTCCTACGCTTGCGCGTCCGAAGGACCCACGCTGCCTGTTGACAAATCGACATCGTCCGTTTCCTCGTCCCTCCTCGTTTCTGTCTCTTCGAGACGGCGGGAATCAACATCATAGTCTGCCATATTGAACTATCACAGCTTATCACTTCAATAAGATGGCTTCTTTACAATACGGTCGCAAGCTTAATCCCTACCGCAGACTTCGTGAGCCACTTGGGATCAAGGGGGTTCGCCAGGCAGTTGTGATCACAAACAACCCCAGCACTATCGATCAGAACCAACAGCTACTCGTGCGCTTTCCCAATCTCGGAGCGAACGATGTTATCGTTCCGGGGACCGCCCGCCTCGCCTTCAACATCGAACTGAAATCATCCGACGTGAATCGAGCCGTGGTTCAGAATCCGGGCCGCGCAATCATAAAGAAGACAACAATCAAAATCAGCGGCAATGAGGTTATGAGCATTGAGGACTCCGACGCATACTACTGCTATCGGGACCTGTGGAAAACAGCCAAAGAGCGCAATAATGCAGCCTACCAGGGTATAGATACTGGCAGAACCCAGAACACGACAAAGCTTCAGGTTGGTGCCGCGAATGCTGAAAACAAGAAAACATAGCACGGGCATACGGCAACCGCTTCTTTGTCCCGCTTGACTTCGAGTTGCTAGACAACCACATGCCTTTCTACCAAAGTGCGCTTGGTGATCGTATGGAGTACGAACTGACATTCAACGATTACAGTCGCGTGATCGTCGCAGAGGATGATCAAGCTACCAGTTACAATATTGAAAACATCTGCCTAGAGTTCGAAATAGTCACGCAGAATGATCTCGCTAGATTGATCCGAGCCCAGTGTGCAGGACGCCTAGCCATCCTCTACCACAGGGTGCTCCGCCACCGCAAACTGACACGTAACAAGTCTGACACGCTCTGGAACATCAACCCGAACGTGCCCGCTCGCAGCATGAAGGGCATTCTCATGCTGTTCGAACAGCCTGTCCCCTGGAATCGCGACACTGAGAACTTCTATAATCCGCTCATCACGAAGGTAGAGGTGTGCATCGAGGGGGTGCCGAATCAGCTGTACAGTCAAGGACTGAGAGCGCACCAGCTGTGGGATGAGACCAAGAAAGGGTTCGCAGCCGGTAGTAAATCCGAGGTTGCAATGGCCGCAAAAGACCTGGATCTGGCAGACGTCTCCCTGGGGGAGTTCCTGACCACAAAATATGCACTATGGCTGGATCTGCGAGCCACGGACGATGATGGACTACATGGGAGCGGCCGAAGAGTGGTGAATGCCAGAGAGGGCATCACCATCCAGATCACAAAGGAAGCAGACGGCCCCGGCGCATTGAAAGTTTATCTGTACATCGTCATGGATGCACACATGAATATCGAAGATGGCCGACTTAAAGAAGTGCTCAATTAATGGCACAGCCCCGCTGCTTCCCAAAGACCCCCACTCCGCTATTATATGTGGCCAGACAGGGTGTGGTAAGACAGTTTTCGCCCTTGACCTACTCGAAGGCCACTTCCGTGGTGTCTTTGAGCACATCGTCATCCTTTGTCCCACGATTCGTTACAACAACACCTATCTAGCCCGACATTGGGTCTGGGCTGACCCAGAGATCTACATAGTCGACCCCGGCGAGCGCCTCCACGACTATCTGCGAGCATTCTATTGCCTATTTGCCGGAGAACACACTTTGTACATCATTGACGACTGTGCCGCAAGCAAGGCTCTAACCAAAAAGAAAGACAGCTAGCCTTCAGTGGCCGCCACACAGAGCAGAGCGTTTGGGTGCTAACCCAGAAGTACAACTCGGTCTTGAAGGATCTACGAGAGCAGACGCGATGGTGCGCTCTGTTTCACTGTAAGGACCGCGATTCTTTTGAAGAGTGCCTCCACGAGAACGATGTTATTCCAACAAGAGATGAGCGACTCAAAGCTAAGGCGCTGCTGGCAGAGACAAAATATGCAAAGCTCCTGCTAAAAACTGACCAGCCGGCTGTTGTTAGCTAACCGTTAACTGTTGTTTAGGCCGTAAATATGGGAAGTGCTACTGCTTTGCCAGATTCTTACTCTCGGGGCCTTTGTGTATATCATTTACGAATATATTAAATTGAAGAGATACGTAAGTCATAGTATTACCCTTTGCCAGTGGCACGCGCAAGTGATACGGGCCACGCACGTAGCAAACATGGATTGCGATGAGATTGTTGACAAACTGTTGGAAGAAGAGGCCGACGGTCGTGCCGCCAAGGCGGCTACATCTAGTTGCCACGACGGCGCGGCAGCCGGAACCGCAAGGTCTCGCTCTAGCTCCGTAGGAGCCGCCGGGATGACTATTGCTAGTAAGCGCGAAAGACTAGCAGCATTGGCCGCCGGAGGACAGGCCAAGGAGTACATGGGGAGGGTCATTACACCGAACCAGGTCGAAAGCCTGGACGATATGGAAGTTGACAAACTGTATGCTCGATATGAAGCGCGCTTAGGAGCTAAGATGACTAAGACCCTGGGGACAGCTGCAGTTCAGCTCTATGCCATGGCAGCCAGCACTTTGCTCTCCATTCCATCTGAAAATCAGTCAAGGCTCGTTGCTGACCTAGAAGATGAACCCTTCGTTGAGCATGCGCTAAGCAATGCTACCTGTCAGCTGTACCACCGCTTCGGGATGCTCTTAGCACCCCTGACCACATTACTTACCACTGTTAAACACTGCCAATTTGGACACACATGCCCCCGGACATATGCGTCTACGTTCGAAGATGACGGAGGTACTGGAACCACAAGCGAATCAGCCACCGGTGAGAGTGACTCGGCAGACCCTCAGTTAGGAAGGGACAGCGCCTGATGAAAAGAACCCTAAAAAGGTGGAAGCGGGATGAAAGGGCGCTGCCGCGCGAAAGGCCAAACAAGAACGACTGAAGATGGAGCTCAAGGAGGCCAAGGAATGTCTTGCTTCCACAGGAGTGTCACAGGTTGCCGAGACGACCACCTCAAGCACCGAACCGACCGTCGAAATCGCACGAAGTGCTGGGCCACAGGGGGTTCCTTATATACTATGCAGTTTAGGAATTGCAGGGGCTCTGCTCGTGGGATACATGTTGCGCTCGCGTGCCCTTTCAGGATCGCCGCTTGTGAGAGAGCCAATCGATCGTCGAGCGGCAGCGCGCCTGACGTCAGTCGTTCCGACCGAAACTACAGGGACCGAGCAATTAAAAGATCCTTTTCGTATGCAATAATGTCTTCAAAGATGTCAGAAGGTAAAAACAGTAGCCGTGCCAGCTGGAACAGCGTATATAACATGGCCTCGATTGCCTTGCTAGTGGGTGGAGCTCTGGCCAATGCTCTCGCCTTCAGTGGGTCGAATTACCTCTTTTCAATGTTTCGAAGTTCGGGTGTTGACGAAGAGCGCAAACGTCATGACAAGGCTATAGAACAGCTCCAGGCTGCAAGGGATGCATGGACAAAAAAGCGAACCGAAAGGCTTGACTGGATAAATGAAGAGCTCCGACGGCAGGGACACGCCGTTCGCACATTCCATGACGTCGATGCCGCAATCCGCGAGTACTCACAAGTCACGTGCAAAATACTTGACCCTCTCGGCTCAGAGCCTCGTCTTTCGGACTTCTACGCGCCGTCTGGTTCGCAGACAGACCGCGAGATTGCTTTCATCTTGCTGGGGATGGCAGCTACGGGCCTGATCAGATATAAAATAGCCAAAAACTTGTAGCCTAGTAGAGCCGCATGTTATGTGTACAAGGCCAGTTACCACGCACACTAGCAATATTAGAGGCTTTCACCTCTTGGAATGTCGGCACGACAGCAACTACAATGGGTCGTGAAACGAAAAAGCTATCCCGACGCCTCGCGGGGCACTGCTACAGCCCGAGCGGTTACCGGAAGGGGCTAGCGGCTATCAAGAACCTCGCCGCAGCATCCAGTGTCTCCGAAGATATGGCCCGAATATGGCTCAAGAAGCAGGCCATTTGACAGATTTATCTTCCGCGCCCTCGCCATGTTCCACGCCCGCGTTTTAGTGTAGAGATGCCGAACGAGGTTCATCAAGCCGACCTGCTCTTTCTACCGCACGACCGCTTCCCCCGTGTTCGCAAAACCTACAAGTATGCACTCACGGTTGTAGATTCGGCATCGCGCTACAAGGAGGCCGAGCCTCTGGCCACAAAAGAAGCCAAAGAGGTCGCCGACGCTCTCTCCCGCATCTACAAGCGGAGCCCTCTTAGCTGGTCGAAGCTTCTTCAGGTTGACACGGGGCGCGAGTTTATGGGCGCGGTGAACGAGCTACTGACCAAGCATGACGTTTTTGTCAGGCGCGGTCGTGTGGACATTCATCGAGACTAGGGGATCGTGGAGCGCTTTAACCGTACCCTGGCTGAGCGGTTGTTTGGGCACCAATACGCCCAGGAGATGCGACTTCCGTCGGGGGCGCGTTCAACGGAGTGGGTGGCTCGACTGCCTACCGTCGTTAGGGCCCTGAACGGAGAAGTGACCCGACTCACCGGTAAGACGCCTAAGGATGCCATCAAGGTTGTGGCTGTGACACAAACACCCTCTTCTGTTGTTGCTGGTCGCCCCGTTGGTCTCAAAGAGAAAAAGCTTCCCTCTGGTGTTGGCGTTCGGTACCTATACCAGGATGGCGAGCTGGAGGGTGGAAGACGTCGCGCGACTGATCCAGTGTGGTCCCTCCAGGTGTACCGGCTTGGACTCTCGGTCACCAAGCCTGATGAGCCTGACGTGTATCATCTGCAAGATGGCCCTGCTCGTGGATTTGTCCGGGAAGAGCTCCTTGTGGTGCTTTCCGATACTCAGCTGCCGCCGGATGGCGTTCTACGTCGCTAGGATCTCTTCAATAAACGCATCCATCTCACTCACGCCAGCGGGGACGAGGTCCTTGTGGCCGTATGCTAGGGTGTCCACACCATTTTCTTCGATCCAGCGCTTGCTGTCGAAGGGGGACAGTGATACCTTGTTCAAGTGCTGTCCGTAGATGCGGTGGCGCTCAGACCGCAGCACGTCCATACCGTGGCGGAAGGTCTTCTTGCCGAAGAGGGTCTCTTTGTACTGCTCATGGCGGATGTGATTCCTAACGACATCCTTTCTCACGACCTTGGCCTTTTTGGTGTTTTTCCCGCCGGCCTCCAGAATCGAGTACATCTTTGGACGCAGTCCTACATACTCGGCGATGGGGCGTCCGACACACTCGTCCTTCTTTTTGCCAAATACCTTCTTGTTCGCAGCGCTCTGCAGCGGGTGGTCCTTAGGGTAGTCGGAAGTGTCGTAGAGGTCGCGGCGCGCAGCCATGCCCTGGTGCACGTCCTCTGTCTGGATCTCGAGGAGGAGGGAATCCGTATCTGTATAAAGGACCTGGCAGTGCTCCCCGTACTGAGCCTTCATCTGATTGTAGTAGAAGTCGTACATGAGGTGCTTCGAGAGGTCCAAGATACTCATCCCGACATAAACAGGGCGGATGAGGACTAGACGGCTCTTGTGGACTTGGATCGCCGCGAGGTCGTCATCGAAGATGTTCGCCCGTGCGAAGGCCGGGCTGGCTATCAGGCGCCTAAGCTTGTCCTCCTCGTACGCGCGTACAAGCTTGACGTTAACTCGCTTGCGGAGGTTTTCCATTGTTTTCCCGAACAGACTATTGTTCATGAGCTTGTAGAAGTCGGTGGTTGCTTTTTTCCGGAGCTCGGTGTTCATCCGGATGTAGGGTTCCATCCAAGCACTCTGCTCGAAGCGGAGGGCCCGGTGAATCTTCTTCAAGCGCATGCCGAGGAATAGGTAGAGCTGCAGATTGCGGTAGTGGAGCACATAGCGATCCTTTTCTCGGAGGTTGGGGACCAGCTTTTCTACCTCAGTTGGCGCCACCCCAACACCAAGGAGGCTGTACTGGTACTCCGACATCCACTCTTTCCGAACCACCATGCGCTCCGGCGCCAGCGGGTAGGCGTTGTGCGCGTCGTGCAGCTCTTCAGGGTACTCTAGGTCCACCTCTAGGATGTACCCTTCTGAACTGTCTGCTGGATGTTCCACTATGAGCTCCTCCAAGTTGTTTACATCCTCCACCCACTTGAAGCTACATGTGGGCAAAAATTGGCTCATTCCCCAGCCATAGAGGTTGTTGACATCAAGGTAGAGGATATGACTGTTCGACTCAGAAGGGCTGTAGCCCTTTACCAGTGGATTGTTGGCCCTAGCGTATCTTTTCGAAACCATAGAGATTCCACCCCGCAACCCTTTTTTTGATAAAGAGGTGCTGGTCATAGTCAGTGAGTAGCTCAAGCTCTACTCCTGTTTTCTTGAGCAATGCATCCCAGAAGAGGCCATGGCTGGTGTAGTAGTGTGCGGGGTCCAGACCGTACTGCCACATGCAGGTCTTTCGGAAGGCCTCGAAGACGTCTGCCAGGAGGAGGACGTCCGTACGATTGTAGAGGTCGTGATATTCCCCCAGATTCCGGCACCCGAAGGTCTCCCAGACCTTTTGCGCGTGAGAGTAATCCTCCTCGCTGATGTGCTCGTCACAGAGCTTGCTGTAGAAGGCTTCCTTTGGAGGGAGTTGGAGTTCTCCGAATCGCTCCCACGAGTCCATATACGGGTAGACACCTTTGCGCAGCAGCAGCTCTCGTCTTTCTTTGCAAGGCTCATACTGAGCCGCTATTTGGAAGGCCTCCGGCTGGTTTGCTGCCACCAACTTATCAAGAGAGGCCAGCAGGAACATGACACTGTCAATGAAACGGAGCTGCCCGAGGGAGAAGGAGATGTACTTTTCTGTATTGTTTGGTATGCAGGTTACCCTACCCTCCACCTTCGAGATGGCCTGCATGAGGAGGTGCGAGTCGTAGCCCCGTAGGTTGTGGAAGACGACTGGGAATGTTGTGGTTTTGGGGCTCAGCCGCAGCTTGAGGCTGCAGGCGTTGTGGGCGGCACCTCGATACTTCCCCGTGATGTGGCAGTGGTCGCGTACAGAGTCTCCATCTATTAGCGGAGCTAATGGCTTCTCACACACATGACAGATAGTGGCTGTATTGTAGGCCTGCCAGTCCTCTTGGGTCATCCGCATGGCCTTGGAGTTGCTCAGCACCGCCTTCATTTTACGCTCCTCTTGTTGGAGAGCTTGTAGGAAGTCCTTTGCTGCATCTGGCCCTCTGTACTCCACAGGCGGTTCTGTGTGTCCATCACAGCGCATCACTACGTAGCAGTAGCTGCAAGCCTCATGCTGATTTGTTTTCTGGGTGTTGCTCTTGGTGGGGTCTAGCTCGGGGCCCTCAACCTTTGTTGTGAGAGCCTCAAAGTCGGGGTAAATAATAAATGGGGCTGGAAGTTGTTTCTGGTGATTTTGGAAGGTTAGTTTGTTCTTCCCCTCTTCGGGCATCTCCACCCGCACCGCTGTCTGGCAATATGGCTTGTGGGCTTCTAGCAGGTCTTTTCTAGAGTAGGGGGTTGCGAGGCATCTATCGCAGAAGTACTTGCACCCCTTGTATTTGGACTGATCATACAAGAACCGGTTGAGGTCCTTGATCCAGGTGTAGTGGAACTTGCCCGCCTTTTCGACCAGCAGGCGGTTAATTCTTGGCATGTCCATGGGTTGGTTGCTGGCGCGGTGGACGATGACACCCTTGTCCCAGCCAAATACATTGATAGACAGGTTGTTTTGTTTTTCAAGCTTCTGGATCTGGGATATGGGTGTGGGGGCGTCAACCCTTGTGAAATCGAGACCATCGTCTGTTGGATACTTGGAGGGTCTGTCCACATGGTTATTTTCAGGAAATAGGGTCGAGCGGAGTGCCCATCGGAGACAGTTGTCATCTTTATTTTTCACATTGACGACCGCTTTTTTGTTCTTCACAGCTGCGGGGAGTGGGACGTAGGAGCCGCCTCTCAGGGGTTGATACCGGGCAATGTCCAGCCAGAGAGTCTTCACTCCTACCACCTCCAACCCCGAGCCTTCCCGTGTCCATTTCTCAAGCGTCTCCTGGATAGTGGGGAAGGCCCTATCTAGTGCCTGGTTGATCTCACTGACCTCCGTGACAACCTCCTGCTTGTGGCAGAACACAGGTTCTGCGAACTCCTCGAGTTTCCATTCACGACATCTTTTTCGAAGCTTGATCTTAAGAGCAAGCTGGAATTTAACTCCTCTGAGAGCCAGGATCTCTTCTGTGAGTTTCTGGTGGATCTTGGGGCGCACATGCTTCAAGAAAGCTATTGTGTCCGCGCCGAAAGGATGATCTTGAGGTACATCCATCTGCCAACCTCGCAGGAAACCCCCGATTATCCACGGCGTCTGCCTGAAGGTAACCACGCCTGTCTTTTCGTTGCTCGCAACATTGAGCTGGTCCAAGATCTCCTTCTGGTAGTCGTGTGTGGTTCGGAAAGTTTTGGAGGCTGTTGGTTCTTCTTTCTTTTTGTGTTCGAACGGCCCCAGAATCTCGGCCATCACTTCGTCAAACTCCTCATCCGTAAACCGCGTTTTGCCTTTACTCCTAGCAATAGAACGACGTGGGGTTGGTGTTGGCCGCCTGCGTGTTTCATCTTTAGGGATGGAACGACGCGCGGCCGGTGTTGGGCGCTCAATGGAACGACGTGGGGTTGGTGTTGGCCGCTCGCGTGTTTCACCTTTAGGGATGGAACGACGTGGGGCCGCGGTTGGCCGCTCGCGTGTTTCACATTTAGGGATGGAACGACGCGGGGCTGGTGTTGGCCGCTGCTCAAGGGCAGATATGCTATCCCCAAAGACCTCGGGGGTGATTTCACCTTGTCGAAGTAGCTTTGCCAAGTTCTTTACTGTAATATCTATGGTTGTCATGTCGCGTGGGTGTATGCTAAAGTAAAGACTTCTCTAAATGGGATACTACAGAGGGAGCAATTGCAGCCAGACGTCGAAACTCGGCCTGAAAGATCCTTTGCTTCTGCTGCCAGGCCTTAACATTTCCGTTCACATATCCGCAGCCTTTGCACAGTGAGAAACGATTAAAAACACACACTTCGCACCTGAGGCAGGGCTTTGTGCCACTACCCCTCCGGAGCACAGCAAGGTGAACCTTACAGTAATCCCCCAGGCATCTCCGACCACATAGCTCCGTAGAGCTTAATCTAAACCACTGGCATGTGTGTTTACCCTTCATTGCACCTCTGGTATACTCATTGCAATCAGTATCTAAAAGGAGCGCCCCCTCTCTCTCGGTCCAATCACTCGGCATCCACTCGGCCACCACTCGGCAACCACTCGACGACCACTCGGCATCCACTCGTCAACCACTCACCATCCACTCGTAAACCACTCGACACGGCAACCACTCGACATCCACTCGGCCACCACTCGGCATCGGCATCCAAAGTGGTCCAGAACCCCTATCGTGTATACTACTATTCAACTCACCGACTGTACGTGCGTGACCAGCTGCGGCCTCCATGGTCGTCCGTCGGCCGGCCACAAACAAAGAAAAACAGCCCATCAAGGCTTTCCCCTGGGAGTTTTTAAAAACCTCGCACATCACGACAATCTCGTTTTAAAACCATCTCCGTTTGAAAGACAATTTCCCATTGGCTTCCTGATGACGAAAGTCGAATTTCCGACTATTTTGATAAATATGGCGACCTCCGTTTTCCGCTGGTAGTCTCTGGCCGAATTTTGGCGTAAAATGTTTTACATGTACGATGAAATAGCAAAGAGAAATTAGTAAAGAATACAAGGAGTTTAAAGAATATTTATTGTAGGATACAACCTGATAGAAACCAAGTCATTTACGGACGTTTAGCACATAAATTCACGCAAAGTTGCATCACAGTGAAATTGTGTTTTCCATTGAATTCGTACGTGATATAGCCCATGAGCTGAACTACTTACTACTAAGCCCTACTTAAAACACTATACCGTACTTTTGTAGATATATATTGAGTTGCCTCGTCTAATCTTCCGCGCAAATCATGCATGGCTACAATTTCAAATGGCGACAATGTTGGGTCACATCAAACTTCTAGTGTTTTCCACCTAATGTCGACCATGTCACATGATTTCTTTTTAATTCGCGACATTATTATAATCCCAAAACACATATTTCTATAAATCGTATACAACAAATTACATATTTACCAAACATTATCTAAGCACAAAATGGAACAGTTTGGGAACATAATTCCGCTTAAACATGTTACGCTCAAAACACATATGCGTTCAGAATAGTGCCTAAATTAAACGCATCATAAAAGGGTGATGGAAAACGATGCCGGCGTACTGACGAGAAGTCGTATGCCCCAAAGACAAATATACTGACTGAATATATCCAAAACACCACAAGAACCAAAAGTGATCCCTGTAATGATTTGTATCCCATCCACGCTTTTATTGTAGCTGTTCATGTGGGCATTTTGAATGACATGACCACACGGCTCCTAGCACCGGCTTGAGCGGTATTAGATACAACTATTCCAAGAAGTCATATGACCCCACAGACCAATGTACTGTCTGCATATTTCCAAAACATCAAAATAATCAAAGTTCATCCCTGTGATGATTTGTATCACACCGGCTTAAGCGGTATTAGGTCAAATATTTCAAGAAGTCATATGACCCCACAGACCAATGTACTGTCTGCATATTTCCAAAACATCAAAATAATCAAAGTTCATCCCTGTGACGATTTGTATCACACCGGCTTAAGCGGTATTAGATACAACTATTTCAAGAAGTCATATGACCCCGCAGACCAATGTACTGTCTGCATATTTCCAAAACATCAAAATAACTAAAGTTGATCCCTGTGACGATTTGTATCCCACCGGCTTAAGCGGTATTAGATGCAAATATTTCATGGCGATTATGTAATAACCTTTCAAGTCATCTGTCTGAAAATGAGGTCTTTTCCTTCTTAACGCAACATTAAAGGGGTGGTGGAAAACGATGCTAGTGTACCGACAAGAAGTCATATGACCCCAGAGAAAAATAAACTGATAACGCCTAAAACCTGTTGAGTTGAATGTGATTATAGCATTCGCAGAGTAGCCCACACCATGGCTCCATTCTGATGTTTCATTTAATCCGCAAGGCAAAGCATACCGGTAAATTTGAAATCCCGGTCACATGGAGCCAACTGAAACTAATTCTTGTCATACATGTAATATAATGTGAGACAACACGTAGATATATGTCACAATCTACATGTAGCTCTGTCATATCTTAAACTATCATCTGAGGCCCATTGTTAGTGTATTCACATATACTACAACCCAGAGAATCTTGGTTAAATTAAACATGGTACCAAATGTAATGTAACCAGGGTTCAAAAGTTAATCTGTAGAGCTAGAATCATATTGCAAGTTGAATCAAGAACGCCGAGTGAACAAGTTTTAAGCATTTTGAATTGAAGTTGCCTAACCAACAGAATTAATTTCCACAAGGCTTACATGATGTATAAATGTTTAAATAGATTAGTACCGCAATATCAGGGAGTTCACGGATATGGAACAAGAGGGAGAGATAATATAGATTTACCTCGTTCTAATACATTTTTAGATAAATATTTTCTGCCGTCAAAATCTGGAATGTCCGCCATGCTACAACTTATGACAAATTCAAACGTTTTCAGTGGACGCAGTGGATTGATTTTTTAGAGTGGCATGTACATATCATTGTACTTTTAGTTTAGTTTTAGTCTTCTAGTGCTATGCAAAGATTCATGTAGTGACTAGTGTATGTCTGTCAGTGTATAAAAATATATGTTATTGTATTTAAAAAAAATTCAATTCATGTAAATTCAATTTTGATTGCTAATTTATTATTGTTAATTAGTCATGTATCTGTGCGTGATAGAGGGCTCCCTGGGAGAGCAGTCGTTAAGGTTGAAAGGACCACACTCTATAAATAAGTTGAAAAAATAAATAAATATTTTTGTGGGAGGACCGTTGGCCGAGTGCTGTCGATCACCGACGGAAAGACGAAAAGATCACACACCATAAATTGACGCAGGCGCAATATATGGAGGGTTCCATGAACATTTCAAGGAAATGGCGACTAAAGATAAATGGTCCACTGTCACCAAATTACCTGCATTACGTGTGCAAAATAGTCACCTGTACTCAATTACGATTGCAAGCTAGCGAGAGGATTCGCCGGAGAACAAATCAGACCTTCGAAATGCAGACCTGGGTCCAGCAAAAGCAACATATAGTAATGGTGTCCCATAGGTAAGAGTAACCATAAATGTGGTAACACTTCTCAAAGTTGAATCCAACTCGGAAAAACCCTATTTCTGAACGGCTGAAAGAGCTGTCAGCTGTCTGTGTGTAATTACGCTCATGTGTGTCTTACTTGCCAGTTATTGAGTCGTGTCGATTTCCAGGGACATACGATCAAATCCAACCGGAATCCGACCCTTTCCAGGCAAACAAATATTACATAGTGTGTTCTGTGCAGTCTCATTGAAACGTTGTTTAAAGGTATGTCAACATGGACTTAAACATGACCCAGATAGAGACATCATATTGGATGGCATTGAAAATGGTTTTTCAATCGTCGATGAGAACAATGTTACCCCTGTGGAATTAGGGTCCGATTAATTACCGTAAACAATCGTAAACCGGAAACAACCATAAAAACCAGTAGAAAAATGTAAACAAACCGTAAACTAACGTAAACAAATAGTAAACTACCGTTTACGGTAATTATTCTGACCGTTGAATTCCAAATTTACGCGTCTTGTTGCCCTTGCTAATGGAAATTGTTTGAGGAAATTAATAATGGAAATTGTCCACGAACTCCCGGTTGTTTTACACGCTATTCCCAAGCCGTATGGAGAGATTCGTCTGATTCACGACTATGGTTTTTGCTTGTGTTAATGACTATGCGTCTCCTGGCCACTAATCTTATCAAACCTTATCGGGTATAATTGTTACCTGGTCTAGGTTGACTGAAGGCGGATTATCGCTCAGTAAATATCCATTCTTCAAGTTGCAAATGCTACGATGACAAGGGACATTTTTTCGGTCGAAGATTCTCTATGCATGATTCAAAACGTGCATTTGGTAGTCTCCGGGGTATTCCATCGGCTAGCACAGGCTGTGCAACGTAAAGAAGAAATTAATATTCCGTATGGCGTATTCCACGTCAATGAGCATACATACATATCAGAAGTTTTTTGAGAGAGAAAGAATTCTCGCTCTTCGGCGGGATTCGAACCCTTAGCCTCGGCTAAACGCGCCGACGCTCTACCGACTGAGTTCTGCCGCTGTGGAGGATCAGAACGTCCGGTGGCTAAGAGGGTCCGGGTCCTATCTCTCAACCCAGCTAGGATACTTTTCTCCACATTGGGTCAAGTGTCCGTCCTTGGTTGCAATAGAATAGGATATGAAAAGGGACATTACTCACCCGGACATTCTTATCCATCACACCTGCCCATATGCAACGTAAACCTTTAGACGTGATCATAGCCTATCTATAAAATTCAATGATGTCAGCAAGACCTCATGATGTTTCATAATATATCCGTATCGCAAATCAGCATTCTCAATCCAAATGATTTTTATTGTAAAGTCGTTATTTAGAGTATGTTGTATCTCTGTCACGCTTTGAGTGTGACTGTTCATATGAAAACTATGAGGATCTGGAAATACATAGGTGCATACGCCCCTAGCCACGGGTTAAGCGAAATTAGACACACATTGGCGTAACTCCAAAAAACTGGTACGCTACGCTGCTGTCTCTGCTTTGCTCATTCGGATTTATCGTTAGCTGTCATAAGTCGTGGACCCGTGTCAAAAATCGTGTCGAAATTTGTACTACTAGTGAGCATTTTGTTACTTGATCCCCACAAACTGAGTAAGTTAATACTTTGCTTTGAGGAACTACTCAGAAGCTCAGAACATACCTTAAATAGTTGGAGCAATTAGCTGGAAAGTAACATGGGTTAGTAACTTTATTAATTGGTACAATCTACACAGCAGACTCATTTTTGACTCGCTCTCTGGGATTAAAGGTTCCCAGCATAAATGCAAACTCTTTCCATTGCATGTAGACCTCACATGGTGGTTATTTCATCTGTGACATACCGGCGATGAGGAACTCAGTTAGGAGTATCGTCCAACACAAATGCCTGATTTATTTCTGCGACAATGATTGTCTTTATCATGCGTGACATCTTCATGCACCCAATCCTACAAAAGAAGATATTAACATCAAGGCTGTGTGTTGGTTTTGGCTCATCTCATATGACCTGATAAACATTCAATGATCTAAACTAATATACGTCTACAACAAATATTACAACTAACTCAGTGACATTCCGCATTCTTCGTTAACTTAACACTCTTTGCTCGATGTTTGACTTCACACTTTGCTTGAAATTTGTAGCTGCTGCCGACAATTGTTCATCTGACGCCACCTCACGTCTTCACCTTCCTGGATATATGAACCATTTCCTGGTTACCGCAAATCAGATTCTATCGCCATCCCCATATTATTGGTTACCAGGACACATGTCTAATGATACCCTGGTCTTCTGCCTCCACAGATCGATCGAAGGCTGACTTTATCAGCCAGCCAGATATGGAGGTATTGGGATTACGTGAACAAGCATCCACTCGTCGGGCCTTTGATTGTCAACGTCGCCAATTGTTCTCTAGTTTAACTTTGTACTCGCCCGCTACGGTGTTCGCTACGGACCTTACCATTACGAGGTATATTGCATAATTAGCACTTGGACAATACTGTTCAACAATATATTAACATGATCGGCATCTTTCAGCCTGACTCGTTAAAATGTGTGAGATGGATATGTGTGATGAGAGATCTCAAACGCATCAAGGGAAAATACTCTTGACCCAAACCTTTTTGTATATGTGATTTCCACACCACGAGGTCACGGTTGGATCTGCCAGCTTAGCAGCATGTTGGGATTATTACGTTTCAGCAAGTTTACCGAATCCGTTCGGGACTGGCTTACCTTCTGGTGATGGCTGAAATAAAACATTCCCGGCTTTCCTGTTTTCCTTTGACAAAATCTGCCTTTCGAGCTCGCTTTAAAGCTATGATCTGCATTTGTGACTCCATGCAATAAACACTCACAGTCTGTGCAGCGGGAAAGCGATGTGACAGATCTGAAGGTGAACGTTGTCCTGGATAGTGGTTGGGACAGGTTGTCCATGGGCAACATATACTGTTGTGATTTGTCCAGGGACAACTGATACTATTATAGGTTGTCCATGGACAACTATATCCGGGGATACGTTGTCCGACGATAGAAGTGGTTGTTCATGTTTTATCGCGAATATAACTAAGTCGTATTAATGGCTGTCCGTCACCGGGGAATAGTTGTCCATTTTCAGGCTTAGCAAGTAAAGTGGCCCACTAAGACACTGATAGTATGCGTAGCCGATGAATGCACTGTTTTAACCCTACCAGGTCTGGGTGAGTTGGAGGCTGTCGCCGCCTGAGGATGGAGAAATTTCGACGCCCCATTTATTTTCGTTATAGAGAAATAAAAGTGCGGCTGAGGTATTAAGGCTACGTTCGACAATCCAACGTATTATCAGCACTGAATGTGAGTGCCAGAAGAAGCTTTCCTGTGGTTGCTTTTTAGTCGCTAGACGTCGTCAATGTTTCCCACCTCTTGCATATCGCTCCAATTTACCAAGATGAAGACTCAAACTTAGTATTTCAACCAATTATACTAATTATTAATAAAGTAGTTTGTTATAAGCCCTTTGCAGAGAGAGGAATTATTTTGTTGGCTGATACAATTCTCGAAGAGAGTAGTTTTAGGATATACCCACAATTATTTGGAAAATCACAATTATTTGGAAAATACCGGTTTCATCCACCATTAACTTCCTATCACAGCTTCATTACCCTGTATTTTCAAGAATTTTCCACTGCTGTGCTAGCGGAAAAACTTGATATATCCAGGAGTAACATATTGTATCAGATTGATATTAAGAGACAAACAAGTACGCAAGAGTAGATGCTAGATGTTTATTCATAGCAAATTTGAAAAATTGTCAAAATCAAAGACAAAGTGGGACTTTGTATTTGGAATAAAGGATACAAAATGTTGAAAAAATTGAAAAAAATTAACAACGAATCTTTTCTGAATGGGTATTAAAGAAAACGGGAAGTGTTCCTTTTGTGATAATCAGGTGGGGAGTAGTGTTCACCTTTTTGAACAATAAAGTTTATTTATTGAACCATTTCAGTATATTCAAATACTTCTTTGTCCACGCTAGTGGTATATTTTACAGGTCGTATTCGTACCTATTACCATACATACATGCAGACTACCTATAAGCTACATGTACATGCATGGAACATTTGTTTTAAAACTAATAATTTTATTGAACTACAATGTGTGATATATTATTGTATATATTTTCCATAGAAATGTGCATCTTTATATAATTTGTTTTTCTTTGGTCAATTATTCTGTTAACTTAAGTGAAGTACAAATCTCCTTGCTCCTCACACTTATTGTCAGTCTAAACAGCTTCGTTTTGCGCAATATATATATATATATAGTATCCCTTGCCTTAAAGCAACCGACACTACTATTTGGGCAGCTTTGTCTATGAGCTGATAGAACATCATTATGCCAGCGCCCTTCTTTTATACAGATTGGCCGTGATTTCAAGCGTCATATACAACATCCAAACAGGGTAATCTCCCCGTCTGCCGGTCGATCGACCCTGCAGCGTAGCAAAATACATCGACGTTGTAAAAGTTTGCCGTATATTGTTGGCTGATACAATTCTCGAACAGGATAGTTTTAGGATATACCTACAGTTCTTTGGCAAATACCGGTTTCATCCACCATTAACATCTTATCACATCTTCATCACCTGTAGTTTCAAGAATTTTCCACTGCTGTGCAAGTGGAAAAAACTCTAATTGATATATCCAGGAGTAACATATTGTATCAGACCGTTATTAAGAGGCAAACAAGTACGTAAGAGTATATGCTAGATATTTATTCATAGCAAATTTGAAAAATTGTCAAAATCAAAGACAAAGTGAGAGTTTGTATTTGCAACAAAAGACACAATATGGTGAAAAATTGAACAAATCCGATGCCAGTGCAATGTACAACAGACAAAGTTTCAGTACCGAATATTACAAAGAAATTAATAACGAATGTTTTCGGAATGGGTATTAAAGAAAACGGAAAGTGTTCCTTTTGTGATAATCAGGTGGGGAGTATTGTTCACCTTTTTGAACAATAAAGTTTAATTATTAATCCATTTCAGTATATTCAAGTACTTCTTTGTCCACGCTAGTGGTATATATAACATAACATATGTATACCTATTACCATATATACATGCAGACTACCTATATGTTACATGTACATGTATGGAACTTTTTTTTAAAACAGCTAATTTTATTGAATTACAGTAGTTATATATGCGTATTTCAGGTATTACTCAAGCCTCCCAAATACTCATAGCCTCCTCTGCCTCCCAAATAGCCTCCGAGCGCTGTCATACGTCATTAATAATTTTTATTCGTATAAATTATTGCGCCTGGATATTAATAAATTATATGCGTTATAATTTTACCTGAATATATATATTAAAGATCTACATATGATATTATAAATAAATCTTCCGAATTTATACGTTAATCGTTTAAATAGTCTATATTCGAGGTTTCATACCGCTTTTACAAAAAGGTGATATTTCGATATATATTTTTATACGGGTTCATAGCAATAAACTCTACGAATCTGTACGTTAAGCGTTCATATATATTGTAGATTGTTAATTTGTTACAATTGCACTTAGCATTAGCGAACACTCGGTGACACTCGACTACTAATTACGGTATATAGTCAACCTCGCTGTATAAGAAGCGGTCATGATACATAATTGTATTGATTTTAATACCTGTCAATGCGAAGGTGTGTGTGTTGTGGTAACAGGTGTGGTCGGATAACAGAAACCGCTCGGTCTGAGTATAAACGTGTGTTTCAGTTATAACGCGCAGAACTCGATTACAATTAGCATATGATAATATTGGGGGTTCGAATATTTATATGTACAGACCGATATCGCTTTAATTGGGGCAATTATACAATCACTGTATAGCGGGAGTTGAATGGGCATATCGTGAGATAGATCATTATTTGAGAATTGTTTGTCGAAATATATATATATCTCTAATAGAATTCAACTTATAGCTTACTTCGGAATGGCGAATTTACTGAAAAATATCATCGAACCTAGAGAATCGTCCGTAAGTATTGTAATTTTATCGCGATCTACTCGCGGATAATACCGACTTTGTCGATATAACGATGTACATAGCGAACGGTGTTGTAAATGTTTGATTATAACTGATTTGAATACAAGGGCTACTCACTTTTAATATTTCAACTCTATATTTTTTATAGGCTAACAACTCTACGTGGGTCGGATTCGTACGAGAAAATGCGGACATTTTAGGTAGTTCCGGTTGGCCTAGTTTGGAGACTGTATTCGCCGTAGACG
Organism: Hanleya hanleyi; assembly: GCA_036873755.1. Lineage (NCBI taxonomy): Eukaryota > Metazoa > Mollusca > Polyplacophora > Lepidopleurida > Hanleyidae > Hanleya > Hanleya hanleyi. The sequence goes on along the minus strand of JAVTVY010013262.1, from coordinate 32,589 downwards.
GGGTCGTTGAAACACGACCCGTTTATAATGACGATGATTGGAATGTGGGTATAAGAAGCCCAACGACCATTCTCCTAAATAATTCCCCTTCACTTCCGGAGATTAAAACACGTAAATGTGTAGAAGGATTATCCCGTTTATTCGCGCCCCGAGTTTGCAAAAGCTGTAATCAGCCATTAAGCGTCGAAGTTTGCGGAAAATGCCGCGTTAGTTTATGCCGAGATTGCGCGTGTTTTGCCCGACAGGTGTCATTCGGGTTTTTTATGTGTCCGAGCTGTTGCAATTGTCCGTTTTGTGGTTATTGGGGAATGAAACTTTCCAAATAATCAAAACCCGTGATAACGATAAACAGCTGCCCCACCTATCTATGGCGGGTATATTTATTATCATTGGATACCAGCTGTAACCGACCATTGTCCGTATAAAGCGATATCGAAACATCTCTGGACATAACACGCTCAGTTATATACGCCGTTCACATCATTTCTAGCGATCGGCCATATCCAAAGTCAAGATGCCTTGTATAGCCAGTGATTTATACGTCATCGAGAACAGGGCAATCCTCGAATTACAAAGGTTCAGACCATTCAACGGGAAATTGAAACCGGTCAGTCCGATGATAAAAATCAACCAAGAGGGCTGGACGAATATACAGAAGTTTGCTGACCGTATAGATGCCTGTATTGATTTGGAACAGCGAACGGAGCGACCATTACATCTAACAGATGATTATTATTTATCTTGCTCTCAATTCAACGGTAGATGGCTAATCCACCTCAGAAGCTGGTACATAAAAGACACCGCCGATAAATTAACCCCCGGGATTCGAGGATTCGCAATGACGACCAATACTTGGCAATGTTTCCGACGGATATTCGATGACATCAACAGTGACGTAGGGGTCATTAACGACTGTCCAGTCAACACCTTCGACGAAGTCGATGAACCTCACGAGGCTGAAAACCCGAGACCAGCCCCTACAACGCCATCAGCGGATACAGACGCGGTTGTGGTAACAAATCAGCCTAGTGAAGAAGAAGAAGAAGTCCCGTGCTATTTGCGAGATGATCATATGAACCAGATCGGAGCGCTGCGTTGTCGAAAGTGTAATCCCGGAGACTGGTTGAATTGGTGAAAACGGTATTTAATAATCGCGATGAACTGTTGAAGCGATATGAACTGATACAATGACTGAACTAAATGAACTATACGATTTACCGTACATATGTATGCTCTATCACATTATATATATATATATATATATATATATATATATATATATGTATGTATAAGTATATGAATGTATATGTGTGTGTACACATGTTTATGTATGTGTATATATATGGAGAAAAACACTACACATAATGTAAAGTATGAGCTAAAATTGTATACTATGCATGTGTGTGTGTGTGTGTATGTGTATATGTGTATGGGTATATGTACGGACATAGTTATATATGTATATGTATGTCTATAACATACTAAACGTATGCAGATGGATACAGTGTGTAAGGGTGTGTGCTTGTGGGAGTGATTGTCGAAAACCAATAATATAAAAAAAAACGCCACCAACTTAATCCTGAAGAGGTCATATATGTAAATATCAAAAATGGCAATAAAACATTTTGAAAAAAAAAAATTACATTAACGAATGGCAGAACGTTTGAATGTTGGGGTTTCGTATGTTCTGTCGCTATATATGCATTTTTGAACAACTTTTGACCACTTTACAATTACTTTACAATACAATCCACCATAGGGTGGATATAGGCGGGTCAAGAAGATAACATCCCTGCGTGACAGATTTCATTTTTCTTTTACAGAATAGGACTTGCGACGAATACTGAAGACATGGCTTCGACCGTCTCCATGCTGTATCTTCTGCACCTTGTCTGTTTGGGGCAGACTCCTCTTGTAGATGGATCATGGACAACGAATGATATCCACTCTGCGAATACGACAGAGCGCGGTTTATTAAACGACGCGATCACAGTGTCGGATAATTCTGAAATAAAACCTATTTCCCGAGATGAAATCTCCAGGCACCTGGGTGACTTCCGTTCGGATGTTGTTGACAGAGAATCAAACAGTTCTGGGAATATCACATTAGACTCTCGGGTTCCAGATGACTCGCTTAGCATTATTCACTTCGGCAGTATCAGCCAAGTAACTTACGAATCTCTCAAATATGCTCTGGATATAGCCGCAGTTCCGGTCGTCATAATCGTGGGACTATGCGGCAATGTTGCAGCAATACGAACCCTTCTCAGTGAGAGGTCTAGATATCCAATAACTGTTTATTTGATCTATCTAACTATAACAGACACAATCGTTATTATTTCGTTTTTCATGACTTGGTTTGCAGACGTAGTTACGCTACATAATCAGTCGCTGGGCATAGAAATCCAAGCTGCGCTCTTTATTCCAGTTTCACTGATGCTGCAAATGATCACAAGAAAGGCCTCGGCATTCATCACCGTAATATTATCCGTAGAAAGAACCATCGCGATGAAATTCCCGTTAAGGATCAAGACAACTTTCTTGAATCAACATCCGCGGAAAGTTTTGGCGGCGATGTTTTCCTTTGTCTTGTTATTTTTCCTTCCCAACATTTTCTTCTACGAGGTCATTGTCTCACCTAATACGGAAACGAACGAACCCATAATTGCCGTTTTTGTTTGTAACGCCATTATAATTAAAAATGTGCAAAAGTCTGAAATTAATCGCAAACAGATCGCAAGCAGTAGCCAGGCAGAAATGAGTGTTACTCGCTTACTTGTCTCTATTTCGATGCTGTTTCTAATTTGCAACATTCCGGGCACGGTTTTGATTATTTTAATGAGATTCGTGGATAACTTCGGTTTTCATCAGAGAGAGCACTACCTTTTACTCACCGTGAGAACCATTTCCAATTTTTTTAATATTATAAATTCATCTGCCAATTTTATAGCATACATGTTAGTTAGTAAGAAATTCCGTGAGACGTTTATTCAGACTTGGAGATGCGAAAGAGATAAACACCCTCGGGAAGTTGGGGAGAGTGGAGAGAAGTTGGACGCTATCTCTGACACTGGCCAATACTCAACACGCAGTTCGAAATATTAATCTTGTCATGATCACGTTCGTTTTTAGGTGTGAAATTGGACTGCGCGATTGCTCAGAAACGCACCAGCCTATAACTCTCGTGACCGTTTGTGTTAATTTGTTGTACTTATTTATATAAGCCAAATTTGGAGATACTTGGAACACTTGCGGGAAATCTAGGATTGACGGTAGGGGAAGTGAGACACTTGGGGGAGAGGTGTTCCTCCCGAGCGATCACCACTGTTTCACTCCTCCCTGCGGTGGAGGGGGGAGTGCTTGACCAATATGGCGGGAATATATGTGTGTAAGGGGAGAATAGACTATTGGACACCACAGGAAATCGACCCCGGTCATACATGGCTAAGTTACTTTGGTCCCAGATTCTTGACTTCCATCACCTGATATATTATAGCAACGGGTAGATGCATCGTTGTGGCCGTCAAAAATAGTCTCTGTTATGCATGAAGAGGAACTAAATATATACACTTATACACTCTACTGCCAAAACTAATTTCACAAAATGTCGTCTGAGGGGTGAAGATCACTATAATCTCGTCCCTCACTGGCGTTCAGATGATGACTCATCAGAGGGTGTCCCAATCAACTCCGATCCAAGGTTTCCACATACTCTCTCTTGTATTCGCGATCTAGACCGCTTGGCATGTAGGGGAATCGTAAAACTGATTCAGTGTACGTATATTAATACATTAAAAAATCATCGTGCTGTAACAAGGCACATGTACGTAATTTTATCAATTATTGCCTACTGTGTTATTTATATCCCACTTCCTGTACATACCAAATTAATTAACATTTTATTTACTTGAATCATATGTTTTTAATCTATGAGAAACAAAAGGCACAGTTTCATCCTGAAAAGCAGTTGCTTAATGAAGCTCGAGGATGTATAGTTCGCTCTGAAAATAAATTATATATATCTCTATATCTGTACTATATTTGGCGAGGTTATTATTAGACTATTGTCGTAGAAATCTCGATGTTGACGAAATATGCCTCATTCTCTGTGTGTTTTTATAATATCTGAAGTCTCAGAAGTTCAGTATGCCATGCATGAATATAACATTGTGAAAGTTCCGCAGTTCAGTTCAATAAGTCAATAAGCTCGTGATATCCCCGTCAAAATATCAATTATACGTTTCGTTTTCTCACGTCAGTAACCCAGTTGTACGTAAAATGTGTTTAACCGTACCATGCCTGGTGGATGCTCCCCCTACCAAATCTTCTACCCTATAATGTCAAAAACTTTAGAGCTGACACTCCATGACTTTGTGGCTTATCATATTGGGGTCATTTTGAGCCCATTTGGATACCACTTCCCCCTCCCCCCCGCGAGCAGTTCAAACTGGTGGCCAAGTGGGGTATCAGACAAGTTAGGTTTTCATCCTTTTCCTTCAAAATTTCTGCTTTCACGAGGTGTGCAAAAAGTGGGAAAAGTAATCAGGCCTGTAAAAAAAGTGCAGTTGTGTTAGACCGTTAAAATAAGGTAAGATCTTAGCATACAAGACAAAAACTGGAGAGCTGAAACTCTGAGACTTTATAGTTTACCATATTGGAGCTATTTTGAGCCTATTTGCAAAACCCCCAGAGCAGAGGATCATGGATAAATTCAAGATGGCAGCCAGGCGGGGTACCAAAAAAGTGATGTTTTTGTCATATTATTTAAAAATTTCTTATTTTGCATGTTGTTAAAATTCAATCATGTCAATCATTGGAATGGATGGGACCTTGTGATTGTACGACGTTGGGATGATTAAGTTATAATATTTAGTTTTTTCCTGGTTATTACGCAATGAAATTTAACTGTGTACGGATCATTCTGATAAAGCAATCAGATTCCGATTATCTTCAATATCTTCGTCACTGCGTCGCTGTTATCGTCTTGGGGGCATTTTGCTTTGGATTTTTTTGCAATTTCCCAAAGATATAGTGTTATCGTTTGATATAAATCCCTGTTAGGTTTTGCCTGATACGCTTTTTTAAGAACAGGATGGCATGGCTTACTTGAAATCGGGTTCGAACGTCTACGGTGGTGAGTAGGATCACATGATGCCCTCTTTCAACGCTCTCTGAGTAGCACAAAAAACTGAAGAAAATGAGGAATCGACTTATTTATAGAATGATGTCACTGCAACGCCTATTTTGAATTCTAGTGTATATTGTCTATAGCATAGTCAGATGCGTATCATGTTGTGTATTTCATATGTTTCACACATGTTTGACATTGCCTGAAGTACTTTCAAAGACTATCATCTTGCTATAGTGGTCAATCGTTAACCAAGAACGTATCTACATAAAATTGCCGCTTGTACTTGTTAACTCCTTCAGCGTCATTTCGAGGTTATGGACATTCAGAAAGAGGGTGGATTTAACTTTTCTGGTAATCTGAAGGAGAAAACCAGACCGTTACTATCAACCATGATTACCTCGTCTTTCGTCATAATTCGTTTAATTTGCTAAACGGAAGGAATGAATGTTACATGTGCATGAACTTAGGACAGAAAGTATTGAGGGAATACGAAAGAAGACCCCATATAATTCCTATCCGTGTCGTTACCTTAGCTAATGATCCCAAATATTACACTTGCCTATTGAAGTGAGCATGAACACGCTCTCATTTTACGGTTGAATGCATGTAGATATGGATGATTCCGTTGTGCAATCCTCGTTCCTCGAACATGTATGTTCAAATGTTCAGATATAGTGGTTTCAGGACTACGCGACACTAAATTCAACTGGATACGGTATTTCCTGTATGCCTTTACTACCGGTATAATATATGTTTATTGTTTTATTGTATTACTCTGTTTTGGTTGTCTCCACAGGTCTATCCTTTTCCCATCTCCTCGACCCAGACAAGGGGACGGGTTGTATCGAACCTCCCTCGTTGGCTAGGATCAGTGCACGAGACTGTTCGATACAGCTGGACAATTTGTGTCAAGTAACTTCAGGCCACGGCACTCATACATCTCATCACTACTGGAACGTTTATACCGCTTGTGCGTTTCACTCGTAGTTCGAATACATATATACATTTGTATTCACATATTCAACAATAGGGGCCCAGTCACGCGCCATGCACCTGGCTGAAGCGGGTCGTACAACGCAACAGTTAATCCGATTCACAATGGGCTAAAAGGGATGTAGCACACCTCGTCAGAAACGTATTTTCCCCATAGTTTGAAGGCTCAGGGAACCATCAAGATATATCACCAGACTTTTCAATTTTGAAGAACAAATAACCCAAAAGTAATATTTCAACGTCAGAGCACGGCATCTTTGGCAAGATCTACAGGATTTAAAAATACCGGCAATAAACCGTCTTGTCTGAATTTAGTATGAGATTGAATGGCCCAAATGTAGAATTTTAATAATGAAAATGGAGCCAATAGGGCATTCTTGTATGAGGCTAGTGTCATGTCATTTCTTCGTGCTGTATTTACAACATCTAGGGAAGGCACTTTCAACATTTTGCAGAGAAAGTCTTTAAAAAGCTCACACCCAATGTTAAGTTAATGGACCTGGCGCTCCATGAATTGGTGACTGCGCCGCGCGAGTGGATTGTTGCATATGAAGTCAAACTGTTTTTTTGTTTTGTTTTTATGGCAGACTTCATCACGTGAACGTACCCCGGAATGGTGTGTATACGGATGTGGGGAGGATGCGTGTGTGTGAGGATGGGGGTGGGGGGGGGGGACGAACTTGATATGTTGTTTTGGTGTGAAATATACCCGGGGGTGTGGACGAATGCTGGGAAATTGGTGGGCTGTTATCGAGGGAACGGTCTTCGACATAAGAGTACCCGACAAATATCGGTAGTTTTCGAATATTCCGCCGCCTTACCAGAAACCAGTATTTATTGAGATGTCGCCTGTAATAAAAATAGTTTCATTGCTCGCAAATAACTGTCTTCAAAAGGTATCAGTGCCTGAATTTAGCATGGATGTTGACTTGTAAAACTCGCCATCGGGCTTTCTGGCATCGAGGTAGAAGAAACTCCATGCTTCATTCAGTCTTTCTGAGGATACTTATCGAACTGTAGGTCTTGCTGTTTTCCGGCTAAATATGTCCAAAATGTTCGGACGCTCTTCTGGTTGGCCTTCTGCGTATTTTGAGAATAATTTTGGAACGCTTAACTAGAATATGGCTCTCAGTGTGGATGGAAAACCTGTGTCCATCCATGTTTACGCTTCCCCGCTGACTGGCAGACGATATTGTATTCTGCCAGAGTAGTCTCCCATACACTATACAAGTGTAACGGACGTCACTTTTGGCGCCCTGTATTTCAACCCAGGTTCGTAGGTTTGGACCCTCGAGAGGTGCCAAGGGAGTGGAGAGTGGATGATCAGAAATGAGCCAAGCACAACACAAACATCACAATTTAGTTCCCTGAGAGAAATAATAAGGACAGACAATACCAAGACGCGCGTCAAATACTACTTTTCCCTCCCAGGGGTTTGTGGTTTCCCCTACCGAGGTTCCCCGACAATAATCAAAGGGAACGAGGAACAGATATGAAATTAAAGATAAACGTCAAACCAGGTATAATTAAACCTTTTGTCAGAAATTTATCTGCTCCCACAAGGTAAACCAAAGAAATATGGTAAAGAAAACCGAAAATATTCCCCAGGCAGAACTATACCTTACAGGAACCTCGGCAGTGGCAACCCCGTTCACTGGTATGGTCCACAAGTTATATCGAACAACAGTCACATACAAATAGGTTCACATCACATTTTAAGTACAGAAATACGATTATAAATACACAAATCGACTAATCTTGCAAACCTAGATAAATACACAAACCGCGAAACAATGACATTATATCATATTATACAAAAATATGTCATAAATATGTCATGTTACAGCTCAAGGGAGACAACTCATCCCCTACACAAGCAAACAGGAATCAACACGCGGCATCAGAGAAACCTCCCGGTATACCCCATCCGTACTCATCAACTGATTGAATAATGTAGATTAGCGATTTTTATTGTTATGTTTTATTTATGCATATCGATCATCAAGCATTAAACTACTGACCATTTGATTTTCGAAGTGGACATAAAAACCGCCGCCATATTGTCTTTTTGTGCATTTTATATACCTAAGTAACTAAACGTCACACGGGGTGTATGTATTTATACGACCCGACCTTTCAATCATTAACAGTCTGGATATACAAATTTGCTTGTGCGAGAGAGAAGGAATGAATAACTTGATTGTCAGCGTGAGATGTGAGCGGCGTCTGAAAATCACTTCTAATGCATACATAGTCTACAGTCAAGTCTCAGGAATGGAACTTTCAATGCAATTTTGTGGGCGCTATTTGATTTTTTCCCCAAAACTACTCCATGGGTATTTCCTCTTCGCATGCAAAAGTTTCGAAGTTTTCCCTTGCGCACTAATCAAGAAATTCATAAAACATGAGTATTCCCTCTTCGCATGCAAAAGTGTTCCGACGTTTTCTCTTGTGCATTAATTAATTGATAAAACAGAACTGTCCAATCATTTGAAAACGGAAAATACCCCACCCCCCGTGATGACGTCAGAATTTTAGCTTACTATGAGTCGGTGTTTCCTCTGGAAACGTACCATAGTTTGAAATGAGACATCCGAAATAGCAATTTCGCATTGGAGAGATAGGAATGAGTCATGAACAAGCGAAGAAGTGAAATTCCGACACCCGATTACTAAATAATACTAAAATCCTCATGGAGTTATCTCCACTTATTCAAGGTTGATTTCCTAAGTAATTTGCAAGTGAAAACGTGGGAACTTTTGGTTTAAACAATATTTTATTGAATCAGTGGGAGTACAATGAGCCAGAGCTCTTTAGTGTGTCTCCCAGTCGTATATACAACAATCATTTATTCAACACATACACATAGAAGAATATGTACATATTCATTTATGGCAGGATACTTTATATGATGAGTGATGATGTAAATATTTTAGTAGTAAAGAATAAACATACAAAAAAACTATATTTCGGTCTAAATAAGTTATTTCCATTAATGCTGTACTGTTAAAAAGTAGTATTGGACGGAGGGAGTGTCATTGGTCAGAAGCTGCATCTGGGGCGAATGACCTACATATGAAGAAGTGTTTCATTTCTGTCTGATCGCGAGAATCACAAGTCAGCGTTGGAACCTGTTGGTTTCTATAACAAAAGCTCCCAGGTGCATCTGGATATTCATATTTTCTGTTAGACTTTTATCACAATCTCCGAAAAGGAGATTGGGTAGAGTGACAGAATAGGGATCATCGTAGATGTCCAGCAGATTAGCAATCAAACGTTGTCTTTGAGTGATAAAAATGGGACAGTGGAAGAAAAAGTGCTCGACAGTTTCGTTAAGGCAGCCGCAGTTACATATCGCGTTGTCGCTTACATGATTCTCAAACAAGTGTCGTTTCAAGTTGCTGCATTCATTATGAATTCGACACAGTAGGATGTTTTGTGACCTTGGGCCAATATAATTCCAAGGAGGAGGGATAGGTTTAGGATACATTTTTATTAATTGATGTTTGAACTGTGGAAGTCTAGCAGAATTCCTCACGGGAACGGGTAGTGTATTCCAATCACGAATTGTAGCTGGGAAAAACGAACTACGGAAGAGTTCAGTGCGGCATCGGTGTGGTGTAAAATGATTCACATGACGTATATGATATGGATTTCTGTCACGTGCGAGTGGAGGAAGATGTCTATTCAGTGCTAAAGGGGCCATACCATTGACTATTTTGTATAGCATGGCAAGACGATGCATATATCGTCTGGTGGATAACAATTCGAAACCGGACTCCATGTACAAAGTTTCAGATGAACAGCTTCTTGTGAGGCCAGTAATCACTCGCAGTGATTCTTTCTGGATGTTTTCTAATTTGTTAACTAGGATATTGTCTATATTATCCCAAACGATATCGCCATATTCTAAACTTGGTCTAATAAAACTTTTGTACATAATTTCCAGGCTTTTTCGGTCCAACAAATACTGTAAGCCCCTCAGAATGGATAATTTGCGTTGTGCTGTAACTATTATGTTCTCTATATGGTCGTGCCATGTAGCCCTATTATTGAGAGTTAGTCCGAGATGTTTATGATTCAATGAAGCAGTCACCAGGTTCTTATCGAAGACAATATCAACATGAGACTGATGTAGTCGCCTCGATATCAAAAGGGAGATTGTTTTAGAGGCATTAAAGTCAACTAACCACCGAGCGGCCCAGTCAGTTATGAGAATCAGGTCATGGTTAATGCTGGGAAGAGTGGTAGTGAGTTGATCAGAAATGATATATAAACACGTATCATCTGCAAATATGCGTATGTTGTTAAGGATTCCAATGGGTAGATCGTTGATAAACAGGAGAAATAAGAGTGGTCCCAGAACTGATCCTTGTGGAACACCAGCGTGTATAGGTAATGACTCTGACTCGATTCCATTATGTACTACTTTCTGGAATCTATTCTTCAAATAACTGTCTAACCACTTGATCAAATTACCACAAATTCCAAATTGTTTAAGTTTTTGTATTAGTCCTCGATGCCATATCCGATCGAATGCTTTAGAGATATCAAAGAAAACGAACTGTACTTCTTTCTGTTGGTCAAGTGCAGTGACTATGTCGTTGTATACATATCAAGTGACTGTGGACTGCGACGGTAAAAAAACAGACTGGTTCTTTGTTATATCATATTTAACATAGTTATAGATATACTTCGCAACTACCCGCTCCATTATCTTGCTAAGACAGCTCAATAGTGAGATGGGACTTGCACCATTCTTGAAGATAGGTGTAACATTGGCGATTTTCCAGTGATTAGGAAAAATTCCAGAATTTAGTGATAGGTTAAAGAGCTGTGCTATGACAGGGGCCAGAATAAATCTACCTTCATGGAGACATTTTGGACTAATGTGGTCGGGACCTACAGCTTTAGTTACATCGAGGTTCGACAGAATTTCAAGTACATCATTGGTGGATACAGAGAGTTGGTCAAGAGTGTTATCAGTATACAGGGTAAATGGTGGGAGTTCAGAATGAGAACTATTTAATTTTGTTATGTTAGTAAAGAATTCATTTAATAGATTTGCCTTGTCCTTGCTGTCATAGGCGAGAGTATGATCAGCCCGTTTAAGGGGTGGGATTTCATTGAATGTGGAATTGCAATCTTTTAATAAAGATTTGCCTAATTTCCACCAGTATTTAGACCCAACGCGACCGTTCTGGATTTTCTCGGCCGTTTTTTGTTTAAAGTTGGTCTTTGCTATTCGAACGAGGTGATTAACCTGGTTACGTTGCTTGTGAAATTTCGCGACCTCAGACCTTGTTTTCCTGCTTTACTTATACAATTTGTCTCTAATTCGCATTTCATGTTTAATATTATTGGAAATCCAAGGTTTATCATCAGGTTTAATAAGCACAATTGTATGGGGTATACTTTGGTCAGATGCACAAGAAATGTTATGAGAGATTTTTTCGCAAAAATCGTCAATTACATAATCATCGGTTGGTATAGACCAGTCAGAATTGGCTAGTATTTCGTTAAATTTAGTCCAGTCGGCATTATTATAATTCCAGAGAGTGCGTTGGTAACTGCTTTTCTTGGGGATGGGAGATTTCAAGTTAAGAAATAACAATTTCGCATTGGAGAGATAGGAATGAGTCACCCTATTGTCATGAACAAGCGAAGAAGTGAAATTCCGACACCCGATTACTAAATAATACTAAAATCATCATGGAGTTATCTCCCCTTATTCAAGGTTGATTTCCTAAGTAATTTGCAAGTGAAAACGTGGGAACTTTTGCATGTGGAGAGAGAATAGCCATAGGATACATCTGGGTTTAAATATCAGGTTCCCTTCAACAGTTGCAACGAAACTTCATTTAGAGACATAATTGGGGTACAGTGGGACAATCCATCAAACCGACAACAGGAATCATTGCAGTATTATCAGCATAAAGCTACCACTCCCATACAGAACCTAAATTTACTATAACAAAAAACTATCAGTGGTAAAAAACAGGGAAAACAAAATTGTTTTTGAACAGTCCTAGTAAATCTTCACGGCTGAAGATGATATTTTGTTATACCAAGTTTTATACGGTACTTCAATACTGTTTTGGCACTACCGGGTATTGAAATTCGATGAACAAAGGTACAATTGTATCGATTTATTACCTCAGATGTATGCAATAGCGTTTTTCTTCACAAAACGGTATCTGGGGCGGACTGGGACACTTTTGCCGGGATGCACTATATAGTGATCATATTATGAAAATCACGTCCATCATAAAATGTTGCATTATTTTGTTTCCCAGACAGTAGTAATTGCTAATCTTATCGAGTTTGATGAGTTTTAATAACAATTGCAAAGTCAGAAATTTTTTCTTCAAATTTGAAATGTAATTATGGAGAAAAGCATAAAATATATTTATTTTTTTGCCATGATTATATCATATTAAATTTTAGTTACAACCAGAGCATAGAAGGCTACTCTATAGAAGAATAGGAGAACATGCAGAAGGTTTTTGCAAAAAGTGAAAATGTCCCAGTGTACTCCATTCTCCCTAATAATGGCCTAGTACTAGCGGTCTGTATCTCTGTGACGCTTTGTGACATATTTTATTTTATTTTTCATAAACCTTCTCTTCAAAAAGTTTGATTCTTTATATTGTATCCTTCATATATTATGGTTCTTTATTTTGGTTCCGTTAAATAGCAGGCAAATAGGCAAACTTATAAAATATAATACAAAGAAGAACCAAATTTGGTTCTGTGTAGCTGTTTAATTAAACTCAGCAAACTGGTATTTTGGTGGCTGAATTACTTACGAAATAATTTGGATGGTTGGCTGAATTTCCTGAACAACCGACTAAGAACAGACCCCCATTCATGCAGGTTTTATTATCATCTGAATCTATTCCAAGATGGATGTGGCTTTTTCAGAATGGTTCACAACTCATTCCTCTCCATCGAAAGGTTACCGGTAGCTATAATTACAGATGATATGTAGTGGTACAGTAATGAATTTGCTCACTATCTCCGGCTAGGGGGATCCGGGGCATGAAAAAAAAAAATCATTTCTAGAGTCCATTTTCCGTGATCTGGAGCATTTGCAGAGGTTTCTTTCAGATACTTAGTGATATGGAAACTACACTAAAGCAGTAATCAACGTTCAGCAAGCCGAGTTGCCCTTCTCAAAAACTGGGATCGCACGTTTTTGTCGGGGATAGGACAAAAAAGAAGCGGGGGGGGAGGGGGATGGGCAGAAAGTGCCCGTTGATAGGTAAGGTTAAAGAGTTTACATTAGGGATTTTGAGTGAATTTTATTTTTATTTGCTACTTTCCCGGTATATTTTCTTTGAAAACTTGCTACCAATAATTAGCCTGTACCATGAATCATCAAATTTCATTTCATAATCGTACTTTTAAGAATTTGATTTCGTTTCGAAGTGCTATAGTTCGACACAAAACATGACTTTGCTGCTGATGAGTTGTTTTAAATGCACATTGCAAGGGTTAAAATTTAAAAATAGAAAACAAAATTGTATTAGCTGAAAGTGAAATGTCACGATAATTTTTTCCATATTATGTAATTCTAACTACCCTATTTATTCTAATTTTCCAAGAAGAATGTTAGACTTATAAGCAGAAAAACACATCTTTGTGTCAACTGAGTCTAAATACTGTGGCATGGATATATTTATCCCAAGAACTAAAAAGACAGCTAGTGAAATTTGTAGGATATTAGCAGAAGTTATCTCTGCGAAAGCCTGAATAATTAGAAAAATAGGGCACAACAGGATTAGAAGCGGCATTATACGGTTATTTTAGTAACAAAAAGATTCATTTCATTTTCGGAATTTTTAAATATTCGTTGAAAAACTTTTGTATGAATCTGTTTTTACGCTAGTAATATATAATTAATATAATGATGAGCTTCATATACTGATAATTATATTAAGCGTAGTAGGTGCTAATCGTGCTGGAACAAATAACAGAATATACATGAGAGCTGCTTCTCAGTCATCTATAAGTGGAGCCTATTTAGAACCACTGTGGACGGAAATGACAGGTTGAAGCGCCAGTCCGAGACACAATGTACCGGTACGTGTATACACTGATCGGTATTATAAGTATATTTACAGTGCTCGTTATCTCACCAAATTAAATACTACGTAAATTAAATACTACATGCAGATGGTTGTAAATACCGAAATAGGTCAACTGCCCCCATCAAAGCCAGCATGGTCAAGTAGTTTTATTCATATGCACGGTATGTCAACTGTGGCAATCCGGATAGGAAATAATGTATAAGCTATTACACGTAGTCACCCAAATTCACCTCCGGTAGTCCTTGAAAAACGTCACGAGCTACATTCCCATATAAAAACTGCGATATAGTCAATACATCAGAGTCGTAATCCATCTGTTTAGCAAGCAAGGACAAACATGGATAATTTGGCACTGTTTTCAGTCATCGCGTCCTTTCTTATCTACCTCAATAATGCAGGTGAGTCGATATTCTACTTGTTTATATTTTATTTAGCTAACAAAATTCAAGTCGATCTTCCCAGGAATTCTAAAATATAGAATACATGTTTTTTAAAGCTGCACAGTTCGTTTTACACTTCATTTTCGATCTGAAATATCGGAGGGAAACGGATATAAATGGTTATAGTTTTGACCGCCTTGTCTATTGTGTCAGAGTTGGAAGCTGAAGCAGTCTTGATATTGATAGGACAGCCGTCAGTGTTTATTGAGAATATTTTTACAAGAGAAAATAATAACTATTCACGTAATATAAATTATCTGGCAACGGTAAATTTAAATCACATTCTTCTGCTGTTCTTACACGGCTCTGGGCTTTCAACATCAGCGTTTTTCGTTTAGAATGACAAAAGCTTTCGAATATTCATTTCACCACAAAAACAAAACAAAAACAAAAAAATGTTCAGTAGTATTCAATTGCTCTTGCCCATTACGGTTCTAACAACAGCGTCAACTTTCAGCATTAGCATATTACTTCTAGAATGACAAATGATTTCGAATGTTCCTTCCATAGCAATAAAGAATTTGTTAGGCAGTATGCTGCTCTTATCCATTACGATTCTGTACATTTCACGAAGAAGTCCACTCTAAATGTCGAAACTTAACGCTGTTGTAAGAATCGTAATACCACGGTTTTTAGTAGAGCGTGGTCATGCAGTCGTTGTCTATTAGACAGGTCATCAAATGTTCATTTCTCACTGCACTCCTCAGTAGAGTTGGTCAAACACTGAGATACTTCCGCACCCCTCTTCTTCCTCCGCCCCCTCCTCCTTGTTTTTTTTGGTTTTGTTTTGGTCCTATCTCCGACAAAAACTGATGAAATCAGCCAGTATGGCAGGTCAGAGCATGTATCACGACATTAAATTTACCAAATTTGCGTTATCAAAAACTGAGAGTATGATTGCGAGCAATTAAATGATGTTACTTGACGTTAAGGGTAATATCGTTTCGTTGTATATGTTTATGTCGTCATTATACACAGGAATCAATCATGATTTCAGAATTTAATATGACACGTCATCGCTTATAATTACTAGCCATGAGAGTGTTTTATGTTGGGATATGAAAATCCTGCGTAATTTATCATTTATATTTGCAGAATTCAGGTCACCTTTTTCATTGGATCCGACACATTATTTTTGTTGGCTGTAACTAAACTAATAATATGTTCATGATAAATATGCTCTTATGTAGATGAACCGACTTTAGGCACGAAATCAATAGAGGAAGTTGGGGAAATTCAATAAATCGTCAGCACTAAAGAAATCGTTTTATCTGCAGGCAGCATTGGAACTGTAAACAACAAATGTTGATATTTTCTTGCGTAGAAGAAACTACTCTGGGAATGAAATCTGATAAAAAACTTATGCTATGCACGATGAGACAAAGACTGTTACAAAGACTAAGAACTAACTAATTACAATCAGCATTTACTGGTGCGTTTTCTGAGTTTTCAGATACATGGTATATGTACTTTTAAGATATATGGTACAATCGACAGTTCGCGAATTAGATTTTCCACGTGAAAATCTAATTGCCGAACTCTCAGTTGTAGCCTTTGTGTTGAACGGGAACGGGACACATCGGGCATTTTAGACAAAGTGATGTGAATTTACGGGATTTCCAACAGTGGGAAATGGGCAAGTGATCGGCCGCCCTTTTGTTTGGCCGCTTTTTTGAGAATACATTTCGAATCCAGTTTACGTGTATAACCCGATCACTATTCGTCTTCATTTTTTAAAATCTACATTCAAATGATTTTCTCATTCCTGATATGCATTTCTTCTTTTGACTTATCATGCATTTGGCGATAAATAAATAATTTGTATTAATTTGTAGATATTGTGAGAATTCTACGGAAGGATCCGTCCAGTAACCTGACCATGGCCTTCGAATGGAACGACCCTGGAGATACCGTTGACGAATGGAATGATCGAGGGCAAAATTCAACGGAAGACGATTATTACAACATGTTTCAAGGTTGGCATTTAAAATCCAGATTTGAAGCAAAAACATTTTTCCAGGCCGTTTTGTCCAAGATATATTCAAACGCTCTTGGTCTATGCCTATAGTGTTGGTGACACCTCCTTCCCCACGCCCCCAGGTAAATTACCCGTATGAGTATAGCTAAATCCATAGATCTTACACAGGGGAAGATCACCTTAGAAAAATCACTTTGAATGGAAGAACCAGCCCCGAGAGTCCTATCTTGTTTATTCAGTCTATATATGGCTGCATGATAGTGCTGCAATTCTACTCTATCCCTATAATTGACTAAACTATCTCTTGTTCCCTGTTGAAATTGTTCAAGTTTCCCTGTTGTTTGTTGTTTTGTCTTGGGAGTTGTCTCCCCCTGATCTATGTAAATCATACAGAGGTCGCAATAAAATTGAACTGTATGAATTGTAATTGTTTGCTCGTGTCCATCACACAGTCACCTTTTTCGTCACATGGACATGAAGATTCGTCGTGACAGTATTTCATCCAATGAGGCATATTGAGGGGCGGGATTTTTTGAGTGGAATATACATGTAGCTATGAGGGCAGGGAAACAGAGGTCGTCATTGAACGGCCAACAATTTGATTTTTGAAAAGCCATGGAACTTTGTCAGGGCAATTGTCCAGAATTCTAGTCTCTATTATTTATACTAAAACTGCGCTTTAGTAGTATAAGAACTATTTTCGGTCGGCTCAATGTACAACGTATATTTATTTTTCAGAGTAATGTTTTACTTGAAATACATTGCTGTTGATATCATAATATCAACCGGCTCATACTTCTAATTATTCTTGCAGATGACAAATCCGGACGATATAAAAGAGGTAACGTAGCCGTTTTAGTTAAATAAACTTTTAGATAGCATCTATTTACGAAGATTGTTTGAAGACATTGGTGCTTTTTTACTTTTCCACATTTATTTAGACTTTTTTTGTCGAATATAAAAAATGTTGGGAAACTTTGAACCTAGGTGAAAAGGTTTTCACTGTGGTGTAAAATTTCTTTCGTTTCTCTTATATTCTTCTCTTAACCAAGTTCTTACAGAACTTTCACACTACAGCGGATAAGCAGTGTTGACCAGTTGCACGGTAAATGAGCTTGCTCAGTGATGAAAGAGTTATTTTTTTTCATTAACCAATATTCTTGTAAAATTGGAGTATAATCACAATTTTATTGTTATAAGCAACACATACCTGAACTGCAACATTTTTGTTAACAAAAACATTTGAACCTTTGTTAACGCAAAATATCATTAATTGCTATCCTGATAGCTGGCAGTAGAAGACCTGGTTCGGCTACACAGACTCACAGTTGTGGTCGAATTCGAGGCGTCCCACAGTCACTTCGTAGTGCCTCGGGCATAGGTCCACGAGGGTTGGCGTATTTCTATCAGAAATATACCGAAGCATACGGGATTCCCGTGGTTGGTGAGTAAAGTAAAATTCATTCATTGAGAGATCAATTCGTTTATTGATCTATGCTGTAGTATATATATGAGATCTTTCTGTAAACATGATAAAAATCCAATACATGGTTTTGTCAGCAAGATGGGAGTGGCGGTCACCTATTGCATAATATAACTGACATTTTCTCAGTCTGATATCTTTTGAACGAGATACAACTTACATGCACGGAAAGCAGTTTCATCCCTTTAGCATGCTCAAATTTTGTTTCATAGTGTGACTAACTTAAAAAGTGTTTGAGCTCTGAAAACTGACATTTTTGACACACTTTAGCATGGGAATATATTTGTACAACGAAATAGGAATCTTCAGTCGTGTGAGGCGATAAAAAACAACAGCATGGCACACGTGACGTCAGGCCGAGGTTAGGCACCGGGTAGTGATTTAAAACTCACATCACAAAAGTCGGAAAATAGGTCTTATGGTGACTTTCGAAAGCGAACAACCTTGAACATTGGTGTTTATAACGTTAAATTAACATTCTGAAATAATAGACATCGCCGGTAAAAGGTTAATAATGAATAAAATCCAACATTGCGTGTGTAAACCAATGGCTTGATGCCTGACCTCGGCGGTACGCCAAAAGGGTAATGACGTCGTTTCGCGCCTTCAATGTCTAAAGATTCCAATCTCGGGGTCAATCTATTAGGGGCTCACGGGTGGATGTACAGTGGCAATCCACATCCATCAGAACCCTCCATACTAGTAGATGTTTTCCGGTAGGCCTATATATTGTTTGGCTTGAGTTGTCATCAAGAACTCTGGAATTGGCCAACCTGTTTCAAATAACCTTAGGCGGACCAATTCAAGCGGACCCTGCAGCAACACAGCACGTATTTACGACTCTTGATAGTAGCACTGGTATGTGGCTAATTTTACATTGTATGTTTTGAACATTCACTCAACTTCCTTCAGGATATGAAACATATCCTGGACTCTCTCTACTCTAAGCAACGTTGATACCCATAATGTCTGAACTTTTGTCGTTTCCAGGATCTCGAGTCGTGACTGACGATGCCCTGAAACGGGCTTGTTATGTCGTGCGATTTCTGATGGCTGACCACTCCGGAGTTCGACAGTCTTATTACCGATTATCAGGACGCGTTGCTATCATGGCGGCCAGTGAGCAGACGACATCTATTCCGGAGCATGCGTGGTTGGGAGCTTCCTGGAACCAGCGGGCCAGAGGATTAGGTGCCACCTTATATGCCCCAGTATCCACTGGCGCCGAGGAAAATGTTCGTTGCTATGCTTCTGGTGATCGGTACAGGAATGAAGACATATTCCTCCACGAATTCTCCCACGGGATACATCTACTTGGTGCTAAATACGCCATTCCTGGTTGGGACAGCAGACTCAGAAGTTTATACGGTCGTGCAAGACGAACTGGTCTCTGGGCAAGAACATATTCAATGAGTACGGCGGAGGAATATTATGTAAGTATACACGGATTACATAAATGAAAGATGCAATACGCCAACACGGGAGAATGGGCGGAACGAGAGGCCTAACCTCCTCGTTATATATCTAGATCCCGACATCTTAGCATACCGCGGGCTTGCACGCGTCAGGGTACCTACGCGAGCACAGTCGCGGTTGATTCGGGGAGTACTTGTTACAGGCCTCATATGCTTATATCTTTCAATTATTTTAGACTATAATTCGCCATAACTGTTTTTAATGTTAACTTGTCTTCAAATAACTAACTGATCCACTAAATCTGCTAGATTAGCCAGTTGAAACCTGTTCCTCCGTACATGTATGTTAGGCTACTGAGGTCTGTGACAAGTAACACCTGAAGCGCCCCATTCAGCGCTGGAGATCGCTGAAGCATGAACACTGGTATAACCTATGGTGTCGGGAATTCGCTATTGCATATTGTTCAAAATCTTAATCTATAAAAAATACCCTCAAAAAACAGAAAACCCCTGTGGAAGACCAGGACAATGAAACCTATTGCAATACAGGAATAAGTAATTAATGTTAACCTCCTGTTCCAGTCAGACATATATAAGTAATACCGACTGCACAAATGTCTTAATGGAAGGTTTGAAAATGTGCTCCTAGAATTAGCAATACCCTGTTTACGAAAATACGGAATGGAAAATATAGACCCATTTATTGACACGTTGTCCGGAAATTAGCTATGACGAAAACCAATCTTCAGCTGTAGTGAGCTTTCCTTCAATTGTTACTATACGCTGATCTACGCTGATAACGGACATAAAAGAATTCTAGTTATCGTGAGGTATAATGTTTTGTTTGTATATTGGATATCCATTATGATCATTGTTATAATTCAATTGTAATAATATTATGCTTTATTCGTTAGGCGGAAGGAGTGCAGAGCTACTTTGAAGTTAATGCTTATTCGGCAACCCCAAATGGTGTCCACGGACCGATAAACACGAGATCCAAGTTGAGGTCCTACGACCCGGCTCTGTACAGTTTGATAGCACAGGTGTTCCCATGTGGAAACAACTATATAAAGAGATGCAGAAAAGATCGTGGTAAGTGAACAATTTATATGGGACATTTTTGGGCGTATTTCGGCAGACTGGACGAAATCATCCTGGAGAACATGAGTTTCGTATTCTGTCACAGGTCAGTTCCACTCGCATTTATTCGGCAATCTCCAGTCGATTTTGTGATGCCGAAGCCAGGCTTGAGGGTAGTGCCTATTCATATACACACGGATTTTCAGAACAATTTGGTAGAAAGCAGTATTCCATTGCAAATTGGGTACCCGTATATCCATTCTTCATACAAAGTTACGACCCTCTCTTTCCTAGGTTAACAAGGCGTACTCTCTAAAATGTTGAGAGAAATCTCACTCAAGTAAGAGCGGAAATTGATCCCACTCAATATTTGAGTGAGATTTTCACTCACTTGAGTTACTTTTCACTCAACTTGAGTTAAATGCACTCAACTTGAGTGACATTCACTCGAGCATAAGAGTGGAAATTGATCCCACTGAAGTTGAGTGAACTTGAGTGGTCTTGAGTGGTTTTAATTCAAGTTGAGTGAAAAGTAACTCAAGTTGAGTGAAAAGTAACTCAAGTTTGACTGAACAGGTACATTTCACTCAAACTTGAGGGGAACAGTTCACTCAAGTTTTTTATAGAGTATGAGGCTTAACCTTTCTGGGAGATTGCCTGCTACTCTATCCGTTTTTAAATTAACACGACAATTATATGACAGAGGTTCGATAGGGGTGTTCGGTAAAGCGTACCTTTCGAATACTAAAGTTTCAAGATCGTGAAAACTGAAACTCTCTATATTTGAAGTGGCAAACAAGCTGTATCACGTGACCTACGGTATGACCAGACTGCCAACTGTAACGTGTGAAATATTTACAAAACTTTCCTGCTGTTCATAATTATGAAACTAGAACGTTAAATTAAACTCACAAAGAAAGATAAATACCCACAAATCCAATTGCTGTAAACTGCAGTCACAGTGTTGAAACCTTGATGCAAGACCATATATTTTAGTATCTGAGCTGGTATTCTGGCCCTACCATAAACTCTGTGTATCGACTAAAATAATCTCCCCAGGCAAAAGAGTTCCAATTTCTGCGGGACTGCGTTATAACAAAAATCATCCGCGTTCGAAGAGATGTAATTTCGTATTGTTCGAAATATTTTTCTCATGGATCTCACAAGAAAAAAGTTCATGTATTTTCTTGAATGAGAATAAAAAATCATGTTCGCCAATTTTGAAATACAGCCGACATAATAATTAAAAACAAAACCCCCCAGCGAAATACTTCTTCAAACTGTTCTGGTTCACGCTGATTTTGTTGATTGACAGCTGATTAGTTACTATAAATTAGAAGGGTAAAGGGGGATGAGGCCCGAAAATAAACTTTTCAAGTAAGAAACCACGAAAGAGGCTATGAAAACGTCTCTCACTGTGAAGTTATATTGCATTCGTTCAACACTTGAACTATTACACTTCTACCTTGAGCAATTTTTGCAATTCTAACTTACTGTATTTGTTGCTTAATCTGAGAATTTACATCAATTGAATATTGAATTTCTTGATATCCAATACTGGAGATAATTTCTGATATAACATCTTATGATGATAGCTTGATTAACGGCGCCAATGCAGTAGACTATGGGTCCTGTTTTATTAGAATTTGTTCCTCAAGACATCCTGATTTTTAGTAAACTTCCTGTCTTATAGTGTACTTTTTATCCCATCGGCATATATGCCGGATGGGATCATGTCGTCACTCTGTCCGGCTGGCTGGCTGGCTGGCTGGCTGGATGAACGACGTGACCGCTCTAAAAGGTGAACCGTTCCAGCTAGAGTCTTCAAATTTGGTACACTGCATTGTTGGGTGGTAAAGCACACGCCTGTTGAAATTGGGCACATTTAGTTGATTTTTGTGCTTTCCATGTCAACATAATGAAAAATATCCATGTAACGACGTGACCGCTCTAAAAGGTGAACCGTTGCAGCTGGAAACTTCAAATTTGGTATACTGCATTCTTGGGTGGTAAAGCACAAGCCTGTTGAAATTGGGCGCATTCAGTTGATTTTTGTGGTTTCCATGGCAACATAACGAAAAATATCCATATACCGACGTGACAGCTCTAAACGGTGAACCGTTGCAGCTGGAGACTTCAAATTTGGTATGCTGCATTGTTTGGTGGTAAAGCTAAAGCCTATTGAAATTGCGCGCATTTAGTTGATTTTTGTGGTTTCCATGGCAACATAACGAAAAATATCCACATGGTGACGTGACCGCTCTCAAAGTTGAACCATTGAAGCTAGAGACTTCAAATTTGGTATACAACATTGTTGGGTGGTAAAGCACAAGCCTATTGAAATTTGGGACATTTTGGTGATTTTTGTGGTTTCCATGGCAACATAACAAAAAATATTCACATGGGTCGACTGTGCATGCGCGGTGAGTAGTAGTATAGAAAGGGCACGCGATCTCCCTATCCCTATAAGTGTGGCGCGGGATAGGGTGGGGTGAGAGACCTGGGGTTTTTGCTACCTGAGATTCCATGGGCCAGGCTTGCACCCTACAGTAGAATGGGTCGACTGAGCATGTGCGATGAGTAGTATAGAAAGGGCACGCGATCTCCCTATCCCTATAAACTAACCCATGGGGGTGAATGAACCCATGGGGGTGAATGAGCACTCGTATGAATAACTGGCGAGGGAATCCCCGCAGTACCGAACCGTGTTAGTTTTGAATTTTGTGTCGCCTTAAATTCCTTTCAATGTTGCTATGAAATCATTCTATTCCACATCATATGATTTACACTAAAGCTTTTGTATGAACCAAGTTTTATTTCAGAAGTATAATATGAAATAACTGGCGGGGAAATCCCCGCAGTACTGAACCCCTGGTTTTTTGAAATTCATGTCATCTTAAATGAAGGACAACATTTCTATCAATTTTACTATCAAATAATTGCATCTCACATCATATGATTTACCCTAAAGCTTCTGGTTGCACAGTGTGTATATGAATTGAATTCCACCTTGTGTTTTTTCGGACTGACAGATGATGGCATGCAGTTGTCGGTGTGGTTGTTTCATGTACAGGGAGCTTTCTATTGCTTTCTTGTCAGCACACCTACCACTACCCTCAAGGAGAGCATGTCCCCATCCCCAGGTCGCTGAGCCGCACCCTCTATCTCCCAAACTAGCCCTCACCCGACCCTCATATATTGTCTTTGAGCATATATATCTCCAATATATCTTGGCAGAAGCTGAAATTTGTGTGTTGTCTGCAATATTGGGATAATTGCAACCCCAAAAGGTTTCAATTTATCAGGCACAGACCCATGTTTTTGCATTTGGTAAATATGTTCCTTGTCTGTATAATATACCTGGCCCTATCGTACTATGCCTTTAACATTTTACATTAACCAACAATACATGTGAACATTTCCTCACACATAATTGGGAGCCATTTAATGCTTCTCTTATCAGAGCGGGGGGTTGGTGGGTGCCCGCCCCTTTTATATCTAGTTGTCTCTAGCCAACTTTCCATACAAATAAACATGACTGTTTTCCCCCCAACTACTTCTGTTTCCCCTTATTGAATTCCCTTCATCTGTTATACCAGAGATTTATATTGCTCATGTGAAAGGGACGGCAAGTTCACACTAGGCCGATGGGATAAAGTGTGGCCGTGGCCTCTAGTTTTATTTGATATTAACTTTGTCAATTGCAGTAAAAAATACGAAAATATAATTTGTTATCTGCTCACTAAAAATATATTAAACAAATTAATCTTGTAGACGGTGACCGCTGTTCGCTACTAACAATGTTGTTCTCATCAGAAAGTGTGAGAGCCTCCGTTGACCTGCAATTCATTAATAAAAACAACAGGAATTACAACACGAATTTGTTATGAGTAATAGATGCTGATTTCCGTTTTCCTATCTAAAAATACGTGTAGCCCATTACATTTTTTTCCAGTTTCATGCTCCCGTCGTGAAAACAGAGACACATCTGAGACTACAGTACATGTATGGCAAAAAAGATTATCTGTGGCCGACGAACTGCAGGAAGGGCTCACGTTTCCAATTCTCTAGAACCTATTGAAAACTGTTACATTAGTTTCCAAGCCAGTTTCCAATAGGTTTCGGAAAATGGGAACTTCATTTTTCGTGCAGTGATGACGTCATGTGGCGCCTCGATTTGAAACTAAAGAGGCCCACCAAGATAACCCGGCGTGGGTAGTTAATCTCGACGGAGATACGCCTCTGTTGGTAAAAATAAAAAAAAAAAAAATGGAAGTACTGCTAATCTGAGTGTTGTCGTAGATGCAGATCAAAGCTATTCTATTCTATTCGTATTTTTCATTTCCAGGTGTCAAATTAAGTCAGAATTTATGCGTATTTCTCTTATCCATGTACCGAATTGAGTCAGATTGTATTCGTATTTGTCATTTCATGTGCCGAATTGAGTCATTCTGTATTCGTATTTGTCATTTCCAGGTGCCGAATTGAGTCAAAATCTCAGGATGGATTGTAACCTAGGCGGCGGGAGAACTACTTCAACAAAACCTCCCGTGGTTGGGAAAACTACTACATCCAGTCCATTTACCACAAAGAATGTCATTTTACCAAAACCTAGTAAGCATCTTCTTAAACTTACTTATTCATGCTGGAATGGTACATTAATCAGCTGTTCTGCATATTGAACACTTAGTGAGCGAGTGAGTGTGATTTAACTTCGCTTTCAACTATATTTCAGTCATATCACGACGTTGGGTCCTATTCCTTTTCACACCCGGGAACCCACGGGTAGGGTCCTATTCTTTTTTACACCTGGGAACCCCACGTAGCCTATACATGTACATTGAGTTACATATGACAGAAAGTTTTGCCGTACTCTGTTCTGCCTTGTATTGACACTAAATCCGCATTATATAGATTATATAATTTATAGTCTCCTGAGCCGACTGCATGTTTATACCTATAACGGTCTGCTAAACGGCAGTCTAACAGCCGCATGGATTGGTCAAACGCCAATTCATGAGGCTTCGATATTAGGATGTCAGCAATTGAGTTCAATTTAATCATAATCTGTTTGAGCATGCCGCGCCGCTTTGATGAGTTTTTACAGCAACCAAGTTTTGGCCCCATGCATTCTAGAGTGTCGTGGTAGCAATCTCTCAAAATTTGGGCAGTGAGTAGGCGGCGTATCATTTTCATATGCCTATATCCGTCGTTTCACTCCTCGTTGTTTTTAAACGAAGGCGTCGAGTCCAAAACGAGTTTTCATCACAACATGCACGAGTACAATACCAGTCTATATTGTACAAAGCACTGTATAATGACCTATTTATTGTACAGGTCATCGAAATATTAAGCTAAATTATTTGTTATTGATTCTTTGTTTATGTTTGAATCAATATAATTTTGTTAGATAAAACAACATAACATTAATATACTCAACTGTAACAATAAATTCAACTACAGGACCAGTAAATTCCTAGAATGCAATAGACTCCAAATCTGTAATTCTGCAAATATCACGTAAATCTATTATCAGTCTCTACTTTCCGAACTTCATTTGAGACAAATTTGACTGACTGGGTAATGTTACTTTGAATTTAGATTTTTTTCATAATCATATATGATAAGCTTCCTCGATGATCGAGCGAGAAAATAGAGGTTTTTCAACTTTTGTAGCGTCAGTTTGGCGCCACAACAAAAAGAGTTACCTCCCTTAGAAAGCGTACAATATGAATTAAATACGGCATTTTGGGATCCAATATGACTTTGGGTATTGTACGGACACGTGATGCGATTGAAATCATTTGATTGGATCAAAGGACATAGCTGTATAATAAACTTGAATATTTGTTCTCAGATTGTTTCGACAACAATGCTCGATGTGACGAATGGTCGAAACGAGGAGAATGTGAGAAAAATCCAGCATATATGCTGCAATACTGCAAAAAGAGCTGTAACCGATGTAACGGAGGCGGTGGAGGTGAGACAATTTGTTTGGATGGGTTTGCCTTGAAGAAGACCAATCAAATATCTTGATTTTATGTTTAAATTATCTTGTCTTGTTCAATTATTCCATCAGTTTGATGTTTTACTCTGATCGTGGGATCGCAAAATGAACTAATTTTTTCTTTCACCCTGCAATTTCGGATCAATTAATGGATAATTATTTCATGTGATGTTTCTATATAGCAACAATTAATTATCACCATCCATTGAACTGAACTAGCGATGGAATGACAATTATCGCATTTCATGTCATGGCTAATTAATGTCCATTTCACAAAATTGACAATTATTACCAGGTTTTCGTAAATTAATCGCTGTATAATTACCAAACTAATACAGAACGCAGAAATTATCAAACATCTGCTAATACATGTATATTTGTTTCGACATAGGATCAAATTGTGTGGACGACAGCGGACATTGTGGATACTGGGAGAGAACGGGAGAATGTCAGAAAAACCCAGCCTACATGTTAAAGAGCTGCAAGAAGAGCTGTAATGCTTGTTAAGGAAAATAAATATGCAGATAAAAACATTCCATTTTCTTATGTAACCTAATTGCATCAAAATCCTCTCCCTCCTATATTAGCGCAGTATATACATGTAATGCAACTGTACATTCCATATCCGGAGTATATTAGGCGTATGAAATACCATACAAAGTGTATATTATATACATAGTAATATCATATTCAGTGTAATATCATTTACAGTGCAAACAACCGATGGATGGCTATATGAAAGTCAAAGATTACGCTCATTAGATCATCGTGAGGCGCCCATTTACGCTAATCAGGTCAGGATGAGTGCCTAGTGTCTTCTAGTTAACTAGAACGGGCCAGGCTAATTGCAGAAATGCATTTCTCTCTTGATGAGCCCAAACTGCGAGAGTTACCGAGAGAAACTGAATGTAAACCTTTGGATCCGTGTCGTTATCGTATGTATGTCATATAACGGCAATGGGATTGTTGGGAATTGGACGCATGCATCGGCAACAAAACACAGCACTTGGGTTGGCATTTTTTGGCTGACAGTACGTCCATATCATTTCTGCCAAACGCAGTTGTTAATGAAACAAATAAGGCGATATTTGTTTGATATTTCTTGACATGTAGTAGAATCTGACAAATTACGAAAGCGTTTACAATGTACTTCTCACCTTACCGGCTTCGAGGAGAGAGCAACTAGAACCGGGCCGCATCGTCATCCTCTCAAGGGCTTTGAATACCACAGTTTGGCTTTCTCTATTTTTACAGAGGATCACATGTACTTTCTTCATTTTTCCAACTGTACAGAATTTGGAACCCAATTATCAACAGTTGAATTACAGTCAATAAGCATGAGGCAACATTGTGGCGTGAGAGTTTACTAAATGGAAGTATCAACATTGTAAACTTACCTCATGCAAAAGAGAGAATAACCAACCACGAAATGCCCCAAACTGACAGAAACCAATGGAAATCATGACCAGGATATTGTACATCATCATCAAGTTATTTGCAAAGAGGTAGGGAAACCCCTGAAAAGTTCAAACGAGAATGTTCACCGAATAACATGAAAATAGTGAAATTTACAGAACGTTTATTATATATTAAAGCAAATGGTCCCCTAAACAAACATCAACATTCATGCTGAGTATAACACACTTCAAATAGGCAATTGTCGTAATTATGGATATTTAATAACTGAGTCATTCATTATGATGTCTGATAAAGGTTACTCTATGTGAACAGGCGATGCCGACATGCGTATGCGTGACAATGCTTCAGTGCAGTGAAAGCTCAGGTTCTGTTGAAATTGCGCGTCTTACTTGGTGTTACCAATATTACATAAACAAAAGGGATTCCTACTAATAATCCTGTAGAAGATGATCTATAATACATGCCGCGTTGTCCCAATCATGTTCGGGCTTCTAACCCCTGCCTATTCCAGAAAGAAGACGTCCCCATGCAATCAGAAAATGTGCAGGTGCTCATAACACTTGTGACCAATATCAATGATGATTTAGCTGAAACTTTAATTAAAGAAGCTGATGTGATTAGAATTGTCTTCCCAGGTGTGACAACAATACCGAATTGGATTTGCACATGAAGCCGACAGATGTACCAGAAAATATGACCTGACAATTTCTTTGTTGCTGTTTTGGGCTAATCGCATTATATATTTTCTCACAATACCCATATAACATACCTCGCTTGTTGCTGGCTGTTAATCCTGATGCGACTGCTCCGCTTGCTCAAAACTGAGTCTTTGGTCTAAGCATTGACAGAAAAAATTACTTTATATTGCCATATTTTTCTTCATCATAACCATCCCTTTTGAATTCCTTAGCTGTTGGTTACTGTAAGTATAGTGACCATTACGACAACTAATTTCTTTCGCTGTCGTATTTTTGGACGACTCAGCCAGTAGATAATGTGTGTAATATCAGTAAAAATGTCTCAGGAAGATCATGTGTGCATGTGTGAGCGTTAATTTGCCAGGTGATGGTGCGATACACAGCTCCTGCTAACCTTATATGGTCATGTATTTTCCGGTAGAATATGCCACATAGACAGATCAGAACATAAACAATGGTAGGCAGACACATTTTCCAGTTGAATTCGATTGAAATAAAGCATTACCCAACTGAAAATCACCATCTGTAGGAAAAGAAGTCCTACTCACCAACTGTAGGACAAGAATATTGGTATTTACACGGTAAAGTCGCCACTCATCCGCTAACTTCACGCATATAGCTTGCAGGAAGGGCGGACAGGAAGCTTCGCTTGCACCACCCGCATGGTATTGTGCAATAAAATATAGTTCAACGTTCATCTGAACGTAACCCCCTAAATTGTTCATCCAATTTCCTTTTAACATATGCCAGTGGAAAGGATATGTGACGTTCACATACGAAAAACTCCTCTGTGTGTAATGGTAATAAAGCCGATTTTTTTTTCGCTCCAAAACCTGTCATATCAGATTTTTCTTGAAGTTTCCATACTGAAATATCCCCTTCGAAAAAATTGAGATGTTCAGTTGCATATAAATGGAGATATGATTGATCAAAATGTGCTCCCGGGCATATTTTGGTATTTGGGGGCATTTTCATGAAGGGTTTTCTCCTGTAGCAAAAATATGACACCTCAAACCAAAACCAATCGTGGTTCTTTCCAATAAACAAACTTCCTAATATATTGTGTAACAAATTTATTTTGGTTTGAGGTGTCATGTTTTTACTGTAACAGAAAACCCCCACTATAAAATGCCTCAAAAATACCAAATCAGGCCGAGGAGCACATTTTGATCAAACATATCTCCATTTTTATACAACGGAACATAGCAATTTTTTTCGAGGCTGATTTTTCAGCATGTAAACTCATAGAAAAATCTAATTTGGCAGGTTTTCGTTTGAGAAAAAACTTCAGCTTGATTACCATCACACACAAGGGAGTTATTCCCGTATTGTCATCACATATCCTTTGTATTAAACATGGTTACAAAAGTAGTATCAATAATCAATTTGGCGTCAGGAAACTTTTAATATTCTTTAATCGAAGAGCATAATCCAATTCAGTGGCGTGTGAGGTTGGTTCGAAGGCCGGTTTACTTTCCGAAGCACCTTTGACCATCGACTTGTTTCGCTATGATGGTTGCCAAACATATGGTCTCAAATCCGAGCGTCAGTGAAAAACTCCCCGGTGTTTCATTCCAAAGCACGTGTCAAATGATTTTGTTCAAATTCTTCTTCTTGGTGTCATCTAGAATTTTCGCGATAGTTACTACGCACTGAACAATGCCAATCCCGCGTTCTTTGTCAACTGCTGACTTGTTTCTAATTCTACTCAATACAACTGTTTCGCCACAGACAATGAATCATGAGAGCGAACTGGTCACATTTCGAGGAAATACAATCAAGTAAACACACCGATATCCATTTATGCAATAGATCGGTGGGGTCCAGTGTTCCAAATTCACCAATAAACTATCGATTGATATGGTCGGGGCTTGATGATATGTCAATTAAATATATTTCTAAAATGCATCTGTGTGAATCAAGAATTAAAATGGGTCCAATGTCGACGCCCCCAATTTCTAGTCGCGTTTCTTTCAAATAATAACAGACATGGGAAATGAAACAATAATCATCAATGGAGATGAAATTTATTCCAACATTTTATTCTGGTTATTTACAGTTATGTTCCTATTAACAGCCTTAAGGTAAGACAAGAGGTATTAGATACAAAAAGTCAACTTAATCGTGTAGATATCAGGAGAGAACACCGTTACACTTGGCGTAAAAATACCAGGTCGACGTGACTATTTTTTTTATATACAAAGATATCTATATCCAGTGCGCACAAGCAGACAACGGTATTTCTTATACGTCCGATCATTCTTTCGTCAATATTAGATACTGTTTTGCACGTCGTAAGCCGTACCTTGAAATTATTGAAAGACACCATTAAAGACTCACTAGCACAAAGCTATGCGTCAACAGACATAAACGATTTGGAAAATGTTATTCTTAATATCGAGCAACAACGCTTTTTCGACTTTTTAAAAATCACAAACCAGAAGCGTGACCGTCCGGTTATCATGATCAGTTGCCAAGAAAAGAGAAAACCTCGAAGAAGAAAAGAAAATCGAGAAGGAAATCGTTAAAATAAAAAAAAATAAAAGAAATGTACCTCCCTTCGAGTGACGTTATACATGAATTAAAGGAAAACATGGATAAGTTGAAAAAGGATTTAGAAAAACAAGGTCTTTGAATGTAGAAGGCATGATTATCCTTCCAAAGAAAATATTATTGAACATGGCAGGGAAGACTTATTTTTCTTCAGTAGAAAAGAGAAACTACATATGCTTCAGAAGTATAATCTGCAACCGGAAAAGATATTTCAAAGAACTCATTTTTTTTATAATAAAATATACTCCACGGGAGATAACTCAAATAATAATCTTTCTCTGAAGCACTGTCAAACTTTCGGATGAAGAGTAGCATTCGGGTGAAGATAGACTCAGTTTAAATGAATTAACTGCAGGATCAGATGGCTTTCCGACAGAATTTTATAGGTGTTTTAGAAGGAACTCGGGCAATTCTTTTTTACGCTTTCCTAAGGGATCACGTCCAATTATCGAGGCACTTTCTCGATGCCTTCGAGATGGATCGAGAAATTTCTCGGCTGAAACCGGGAGGGCAGAACCGGGACCCCTGACCACGTCTCCCGGTTTGCTCCCGGTTCTATCTCGATCGAAACGTCCCGGTTTTCGAGATGGATAGGAAAATGAGCGGTAATCGCGAAGGGGGTCCCGGTTTCAATATGTCCGCGTTTTGTTGCCGTTAATATGGCCTATCTTAACTTTTATAGAGCGTTGTGTGTGTATCATATGTTGGGTGCTCTCGTTGTATACGCATATCGCGGTCAAATATAGGACTCAGACAATAGATACAAGAGAAGGTGCTTTCCGTATTATTCATCGTTCAATCGATATATCTGTCCTGATATCTGCGGAATTCAATTGAACGAAAACTTTCATTTATCTATATATAAATATATATGAAAGAAAATAAAAATGACACTGACAATAACAGCTGGAATTAATTCGCCATCATCGGTGGCTCATTATACGTTTTAAATATATGAATATTATAATTGAATGATCTCTAACGTCAATAACTGATTGTATATCTGACTACTATCCTTCGAGAATAATTGACACACGAACTGGATACATTGTGTATGATCTGAATAATAATGATATGGAATCATGCGTTATTTATTGTTAAATAAACTTTTGAGGGGCCAAACATGGTTCATTTCAACCGAAAAATAAAATCTTTGTTAAGTGTTCGACCAGTGTATTAACCTTGGTGTTTAATTTGTTTTATAATTTGGAATTATTCATTGCAGATTCCATTTTCCTGTCTTGTGATGTAGTTCAAATACGGAGATTATATCAACAAGTTTCTTTCTGACATAAGCTT
>JAVTVY010013260.1:0-51635 GCA_036873755.1 Hanleya hanleyi | reverse complement strand
AGAAAAGGTATCTTGCACAACTAGACCCCAAGGGGAACATGTGTACCAAATTTGAGAAAGATCCATGCTGTACTTCCTGAGAAATGACGATATCAAAGTTTCATGGAGAAATCCAAGATGGCTGCCTGGTGGCCATATTGGATCTTCGAATCGAACCAGAAAAGGTATCTTGCACAGCTAGATCCCAAGGCGAACCTGTGTACCAAATTTGAGAAAGATCCATGCTGTACTTCCTGAGAAATGACGATATCAAAGTTTCATGGGGAAATCCAAGATGGCTGCCTGGTGGCCATATTGGATCTTCGAATCGAACCAGAAAAGGAATCTTGCACAACTAGACCCCAAGGGGAACCTGTGTACCAAATTTGAGAAAGATCCATAAAGTAGTTCCTGAGAAATCGCGATAACAAGAATTGTTTACGGACGGACTGACGGACGACGGACCACGGACGGACGCCGGACCACGGACGAAAAGCGATTTGAACAGCCCACCATCTGGTGATGGTGGGCTAAAAATACAGAAATGGCAGACTAGCTGGCCCTTCGTTGGTCATATGTTAATTGCAGACGTTAAAATTATCCTTATGGAGCCTCAAAATCACCTGAAATCGAGGGTGAAGAAGATGGGCATTTCCGTCATTATTGACCCCGTGTATACAGGGGATGATGATCACAACATCGATTATGGTATTTTTATTCATGTCGGCCCATTTTCTCAAGTTAATAAAGGTCTAATAGGGCGCAAAGGTAATAATAAGTGCGCCATGGAGATGTCCGAGTTACCACCAGGGAAATGTATACTTTGTCGTCAGCATATAGCGTTGAGGGAAGGGAGACGCTATGAATCTTCGCTAATATACACCGCACTCGAATCTAAGAATTTTAAGCTGATCAGAAGTTCTTGACAATAATCAGATTAATCAGATCAATCAGATGAAAAAAAATTCAAAAGTGAAACAAAGACCATTTTTTAAGTTAATACATCTTTTTATTAGAATGTCAATCTCACAAATAAACGTATAAAATTTACAGATATATTTTATGAAATGATATATATTTCACAAACAGACAGATTTACAGATATCACAGAGAGAGAACATTATTTTTCAATTACATTTGTTGCCATGCCTATTTTATTTCTAAATGTGTCAGTGACATTTTGGCTGAGTGTTCTATATGGATAGTTTGGGCTGATCACTGGGCTGATCTGTTCATAATGGAGCTGATTTCAATTTAAAAGATATGACCAGAAACATTTCAGATACGAGAAACACTGATACTGAATTGATGAATTTCACTCTGCTAATTGAACTGGAATTGCTAATTGAACCAGAATCGGGAGAACATGTATTCCAACAGTTATTCGGTCTCTTTGTATGATCAGTTTGCCAGACACACTGAGAAAGATCTCTTACATTTAATAGTGAGGTAGCTTAGGGCCATATTTTGGAAAGATCATGACACGCTGGACCAAAAAGCACCAAACGTGGCACACCCATCACTTGAGACATATAGAACAATACCAGAAGGGGTGCCCGTTGCTCTGGGCTCTGTGATGCCCTTTGGCCCCCAAAAGGGCATCTGAGGGGCAATATTGCCATTCAAAGAACAGTTAGCCTCCCAACAGCTTCGTTATTTTTATTATCCTTAAGGCTGGGAAGCTGAAACTTGCCACACTGTATCACTGGTTCAAGCTCTACCAGAAAATGTCACAAAATCCAAGATGGCCGCCATGATGACAACATTTTTCAAAAATAAGCCATTTTCCTGATGATTTTTCGGTCATATTTTTCGATTTTTTTTATTTATGCAATTTCTCCGCAAAAACTGCGTGATAAATTAGTAAATATTATTGTGATGTGAAATAAAATAGTTTTTGTCCACTTTTCCTCGCGAAAGAGCAGAAATTTTGAAGAAATATGACAAAAACGTCAATTTTCTGGTACCCCACGTGGCCGCCATCTTGAATTTACCCATGATCCTCTGCTCGGGGGGTCATGTATATAGGCTCAAAATGACTCTAATATGATAAACGATAAAGTCCTGGAGTTTCAGTTCTCCATTTTGTGTCGTTCCGGAGATAGCGCAGAATATTTGGTGGGGGGCCCAGTCCAGGTAGGGTTAATTTTGAAGGTATACGAGGAAAACAGAACTTTCCAGTTACACCCTAATATCATCCATTTTCAATTTACTCATGATGCTCTGCTCCGAGTATTATGCTGCAGGCTCAAAATAACTTCAATATCATAAGCTATAACTGCGCTAAGTTACAGCCCTCAACGTTTATTCATTTTGGATCACCAGGAAAAAATTCTCTTAGAAGGAAGTGGGGTGGCTGAAACCACCTAAACCAATTAAGTTTACATAATCGCCTGTGTAAAACTTGAACTGTGATTCAGCTTTCCGTCTCGTAAAATGGGGGGAAAAGCTGGACATACTCAAGGCTGGCCAGGTTAGTTTTTCTGGGTTATTCTTGCATTTACATCAGACGTTTACATCAGACGTCCTCAACGCTCACCCATTAACATTCGATGCGTTATTTGTTTGAGCTGATCTGTCATCACAGCACCCGAGCTAGCGTATCAAATTCCGCTTAAGCCGGTGCTAGGCGCCGTGTGGATATTTCATAATCTCCACATGAACCGCTACAATAAATGCACGGCTGAGATACTAAGGCTACATCCGAGAATCCACCGTATTCTCGGGACTGCACGTTTGGTGCTGAGGGAAGCTTTCCTGTTGATATGAGTCATATGGTTGCTTTTTAGTCGCCAGACGTCGTCAATTTCTCCCACCTCTTGCTTATCGCTCCAATTTCAATCTTTCTACGTTCAAGTTTGAGAGATGAATAGCTGATTTTTTCTGGAAGACAGGGAAATTACGTCGGGATAGCTAAAAGAGCTATATGGTCAGAGAAGGGACTCTAAAACCAAGAAGAAATCAAAAGGGCATTAAACAAGCAATGGGGACCGGGAACATGCAACATACAATTCACATGTTATGCCACTTGTTTATATTGAATGGCCACAGTTTTGGTCGAATGTTCATGGGCCTTTGTCAGAATGGCTGTGGGATTACCAAGGGCGAAAATAGGGTCCCGCAATCTTTTTTTTAGTAAATAGGATGTCAGACATTTTCAAGATAGCTGAAGGGATCTGAGAGTGAACAGACACAGAAGAGGGATCGGAAAGTGCATTTAACGCCCATTGAGGGACAGGAACATAAAATCAACAATAAAATAACACGTGTACTTCTATCCATCACCACTGACATGTTTGAGAGTGATTAGGACGATTTCCGGTTCAGAGGCAGATTGGTGGGGGTGGGGAGGAGGCGGAGGTGTCAAAAACTACAGCACCGGAACCCTAGATATAGTGTGGCAAGTTTTAGCTTCCTAGCCTCAAGGATAATAAAAATAATGAAGATATTGGTAAGCTATCTATTTTTTAATTGGTAATATTTCCCCTTAACCCTACCTGGCCTGGAGGTGGGGGGGGGGGCATTATACACCCCCTCCCCCCATCAAACTTTCTGCGCTATCTCCCGAACGACAGAAAACAGAGAGCTGAAACCCCGTGAATTTATAGTTTATCATATTGTGGTCATTTTGAGCCAATTTGCATAACCCCCGAGCAGGGGATCATGGGTAAATTGAAGATGGCGGCCACGTGGGGTACCAGAAAATTGATGTTTTAGTCATATTCTTTCAAAATTTCTGCTTTTCCGCGATGAAAAATGGGCGAAAACTATTTTATTTCAAATCACATTAATATTTACTAATTTATCATGCAGTTTTTGCGGAGAAATTGCATAAATAAAAAATTCGAAAAATCTGACCGGAAAATCAACCAAAAAATGCGATTTTTGAAAAATGACGTCATCAGGACGGCCATTTTGGATTTTTTTTTTTACATTTTCTGGTAGAGCTTGAGCCAGGGGTATATTGTGATACCTTTCAGCCTCCTACATGTAACTCAAGGAGTAAGAGAATGGCCTCCAGGCCACGACAGGTCCCAAAAAGCCCAGGCCAGAT
This sequence comes from Hanleya hanleyi, assembly GCA_036873755.1. Classification (NCBI taxonomy): domain Eukaryota; kingdom Metazoa; phylum Mollusca; class Polyplacophora; order Lepidopleurida; family Hanleyidae; genus Hanleya; species Hanleya hanleyi. Next base: position 47,602 of record JAVTVY010013260.1, on the reverse strand, counting down.
AGGGTTAAATGCCCTTTTGGGGGCCAGAGGGCGTCACATGATCCAAAGTGATGGGCACCCCTTCTGATATTGTTTTGTATGCCTCAAGTGATGGATGTGCCAAGTTTGGTGCTTTGGTCCAGCGTGTCACGATCAATTCGCTAAGCCACCTCACTATAAGTATATCCTGGCAATGCAAACAGTTGCATGGATATTCTAGTGTACAGATTAAAATTTGTGTAATCTAATCCACAATTATATTTGCTTCCCCATAACCCTACATACCCATTCACATGTTTTAATTACTGTATCTTTCAGTAGTAGGCCCTACTCTGTGATATTCTATTCAAACACTGTAAAATGTAAAAAATGAGATATCAATTCTCCAAAAGTTGGTGTATGGAAACAAGTATTATTGTGGATGGCCTAACACTAGTTATGTGACAGAGAGAAACCAGAATGGCAGGAAATGGTTAGCTTCATCGTATTAAGCTGCACATGTTATTGAAAGGGTCTTCTTTAGTGTCTTAAGAATGGAATTCTGTTATTGCCAACATGTTGAGGAGTATAAGGCAACAATTGGGACATGCTTGCATATGTTCTTAAATGTTACTGGTTCTTTTATTGATCCTAGAAGCCAAATTTGTCTCTATATGACCTCACTTTGGGGCTCCCGATCACTGCCATTCTATCCATGGTAAAACCGAATAAGTTAATGCTCGGATATTTTTCAGAGCTGTAAGTATTATCAGTAGTTTTATTATCTTATTTGGGCAATAACACTTATTATTTCAACTAATAAGGTTGCTATAGCAATAAGGTTTTTTTCTATTTTTCCATAATGTAGTCTGACAGATGGACTTGAATAGATGATCCAGAGTTTGTAGAGACTATAGTAACAAATACCTGATTCACCATCAAAATGGTACATTAACATGTTATTGACTGTACAATAGAAATCTTTGCCTATGTTATGTTATAGAACATGTAGACATGTGGAATGGAGAACTCATGACCAACGACCTTGACAGTTCACTGATAATTATTGTTTATTGCCTTTTTGATTGAAATTGTAGTTTAAGGACCGCTTCCCATTCGGATTTCGCGGCCCATCAACTCAATGTTTTATTTGAATTTTGCGGTACATTTCTTTGTTTATTGAATATCTTTTCCAGCGCTAAATATATAAATGAATAAATAAATAAATAATAAATAACAATGAGAGATTAGTAGGAGATATAAATAGAAGTAAATAAGAATCGCTATGTATAAGTTCGTAAGTCTCTTTCTGGTTTTTGGTTAAGTTATACTGGTAAATATGAGTTCACTGTAATCGCGTGGATGATTCCTTTGTCTTGGTACCCCTTTGTACGCACAAAGCCGTCCAGAAAAAACTGGGAGAACCATGGGCGTCTTCAGGATTTTTCGGATCGACTTCCCTAACGACGCCCTTGGGAACAGGGTGGGTTCTTCCAGAAATCTGTGCCTGTAACAATTGCTTGGAGTGTGTATTGGGGCATAGGACGGCAGGCCTACGTCCTATATATTGCGTGAAAGTCAAAGGATCATATTCTGTGTTAAGGGGTCAGTTCGATGTCATCTATGGGGTAGCGTGTCGGTGTGGTTAGGATTTGGTGTTCTGGTTCTGGAGGTTTCTTGTTGTGCGGCGATGTTGGTATTCTTGTGATCGTCATCCGTCTTCTGTTTTTAGTGTTGTCCAGCCCGTCTTTGGTCTTCGGTGTGCCGTGCGGTGCTGTTTAATAATTTTTGTCGTCATCAGTGTTCTGTTTCATGTCTGGTCTTGTTCGTCTGGGGTCTTCAGTGTGCTGTGCTGTGTTGAGGCGTTAGTTCGGTGACATCTATGGGGTAGCGTGTCTGGCGTGGAATATGGTCGAGTATTCTGGTTCTGGACGTTCTTATGGACCGACGATGATGACCTTCATCATGTTCATCTCCATTTCTGAAAGTATAAGATGAAACAGTGTGTATAGTATTCATTTTTGTGAGTGACATTATTTGTGTGCGTGGTTGTTTCTTGGACGTGTGCTAATGATTTATGTCCTTGGTTGTTGAATTGGTAGCGGCCTTTAGGTTTTAGAGACGAATGTGGTTACCGGCCCACACGGAACATGGTATCTCCGGTGCCCACATTGCCTATTTTATTGCGAAAGAGAGATTTTTGGCCAACATTGTTCTCGGAATAGGTTATTTACGGTGTAGCCGAGGGGGGCGGAGTCTTTTCCCCAGTTTTTCTTTAAATATTCATATTCACTTTGATCTTCAAAAATTTTGTGGCATGGGTGATTATCGCCCTTAGCTCTAGTTTTTCCTGCATATTTCAGGGACAGTTCCTCTCGTCTTAAACGGTCCGTGTAACCTTGCACAGTTCAATTTTCATTTTTCGTTTTTGGTTTCTCAAAATCAAAAATTGAAATTTGACCGTCAATTTTCAATTTTCGTTTTTTGTTTCTGTAATGTCAAAATCAACAAGAGCCCAAGGGGCTTCAATATACGCCCGTGTATCTGGAATTACATTGGTCCAAATTTCAAGGTTGTTTGATAGCTTCGATTCCAATTGGTAGCTAGCCTACAATTTTGTGCTTCTGAGAATGTAACATATATAACATCTTATATTGAATGATAAACTAAAACGAGCTTAACTCTTGGTAACTAGTTGACCTTGAAGCAAGAGCCGAGAGCTCACATATCCCACACTGAAATCGACAATATTCAAACACAAGAAAATAGTAGTTTTCCTGCAAAATGGATTCCTTTCAGACGAGATAATTTTTCATGAAGGAAGAAGAAAGAGATGAAGTAAACCTTTGTTCTTGAGTTAATAAAGAGGTATGAAGTTCATAAAGGATCCCTCTCCCCGTTAAATTACTAAATGTATGGTTGTTATTTCACAACAGTTGTAGCTGTTTCAAATATGAGACAGGATGAATGCCATATACATGTAGGGGAGAGAATATTCCAACCTAACACATATGGTCAGCTAAACTTCATTCAGTTTTGAAGGCCTGTGACCTTGACCTTGGACAAATTGATCTCAAAATGTATGGCTCCTCTTTGCCATGCGAGTGAGGTATACTCAAAGTTTGGTACCATTCCATACCTTGAAACTAGAGATATCGCATGGACGAATGGACAGAACGCAACATCGCATTACATGACCTCGTCTTCGACAGGCATATGAAAATGTGATTTCCTGATTTTGGGGTCATAGTTACCTTGACCTAAATTTTGGTACACGACACTTCGTCTTCCGTCAATGTATCAATGGACACACAAAAAATCATGATTTTGTATGAATTTCAGGATTTTGGGGGTCACAGTGACCTTGACGTTCAGCCTTGACCTACAATTTGGAATGTGACACATCATGTCCCCCTAATGAATCTACGGACACAAAACAAAGTAATTTTCAAATATTTTTTGATTTTAGAGTCACAGTGACAGTGACAAACCATCTCCCGTAATTTCTCAATGGACACAAAAAATCATGATTTTTAACAATTTAACGATTTTGGGGTCACAGTGACCTTGACCTACATTTTGGTATGCGACACATCACGTCCCCATAATGTATCTACTGACACAAAAAAAAAGTTATTTATAATAATTTCCTGATTTTGGGGTCACAGTGACCTTTGACCTTTCATCTTGATTCTGGTGTCACAGTCATCTTGACTATTGACCTGGATCTAAATTTTCGTACATGACAAAACGGCTACCCGTAATTTCTCAATGTACTAAAAAAATCATGATTTTTAACAATTTCATGATTTTGGGGTCACACTGACCTTGACCTTTGACCTTGACCTACATTTTGATATGTGACACATTGTGTCCCCCTAATGTATCTACTCACACAAAGAAATGTTATTTTCAATAATTTCCAGATTTTTGGGTCAGTGACCTTTGACCTTCAACCTTGACCTATATTTTGGTATGCGACACCTCATTTCCCCCTTTTGAATCCACTCATAAAAAATTAGAAATTTTTAATGATTTCCTGATTTTTCCGTCACACTGACCTTTGACCTCTGACCTCGACCTACATTTCGTATGCAACACATCGTTCTCCCGTAGGGCATCCATTCACCAAAAATTAGAACAGTAGATAGAAAACTGTCAATGATAAATGATTTCCTGATTTTAGGCAACAGTGACCTTTGACCTCTGACCTCGACCTCAATTTTGGTACGCGACAGATCGTCTCTACCTAGCGTATCCACTCACAAAAAATTGCAACTGTGGATAGAAAACTTTCACAGATATAGACCGGACACGAACACTTCAGTGATTTCCTGTTTTTTAGGCCAGTGACCTTTGACCTCTGACCTTGACCTTCATTTTGGTATGCGACACATCGTCTCCCCGTAGGGTATCCACTCACCAAAAATTAGAACTGTAGATGGAAAACTGTCCCAGATATAGACCGGACACGGGGGACGGACAGACGGACACACGGACAGACGGACGGAAACCGCCATCACATAATACGTCCGCCTTTTGGCGGGCGTATAAAAATTGAAATTTGACCGTCAATTTTCAATTTTCGTTCTTTGTGTTTATGATCTCAGAATCAAAAATTGAAATTTGACCGTCAATTTTCAATTTTTGATTCTGGGATTGCAAAAAACAAAAAACGAAAATTGATATTTGATATTTGACAGTCGCTTTTCAATTTTCGTTTTTCGTTTTGCTTCACGCAAAAATGAAAATAAAATATTGAAAATTGCCTCGTTTTTCGTTTTTTGATTTTAACTTTGACGTATCAATGTTAAGTTCGCACGTGGACGGGTTATGATGTCACATCCGGTACGCCGAGTAGAATAGAAAATGCAAATCGTGTCGTATAAGAGGTGTGATCGATTTGTTAGGGTATCTATACATTGCCTTGGTTAGTTGCTCACGGTAGTTCTGGATTTAAAAAAAAATCAAGGGGGTATCCTCTAAATCAAACCAATTATTGAACAGGCTCAGCTAGCTGCACTGTTTCAGATGTGACATCGCTGGCATAACTTTAATGTCAGGCTGAAATCGACATAGTGAATCAAAGCAAAACCCGCCGGCTTGAGATACCGACATGCTAATTCAAAATAACCTCGGGGGATGAAATGTTCGAGGTTGAGGCAACGACTCAAGAACTCACTCGAATCACCAAAAATGTCCAGTTAAACCCTGTGCGAGGATTCACGATTTACATGGACTGGATAGGTGGCATCAGACAGGGCTGGATAGGTGGCATCCCGCTGTTCTCATTGGTTATTGGTATTGAGGCCTGAGCCAATCAGGACGCAGTCTTAGATTTTCTCGTTTCTAAAAATAGATGTTTAGAGCGCTACAAAAGCGAACAGCATTCATGCACACAACCGCTATTTGTTATTGATTTGAAATATAGTATTTGTAAAGATACCAACAAAGATGTAATACCAATAAGAGTAAGCATCGCGGTGATGGGCCGCGAAATCCGCATATGGCAAGCGGCCCGTAAACCACCATTTCAAACAAGCACACAATCGCCACGTTTGATACCAGACGTCTGAATGCTTCATCTCTTCAGGTCCAATCTTCATTCTCTATTTTTGAGACCTGGATCGTTGGAGCGTTCAGATACCCGTCAACGTTCAGCGTCAAATACGCTTCAATGCTTTAAGTGCGGGTGTCAAAGACTCCAACGCATTGACGCGGGAAGTTCATTTGGGGGTTATGATTATAACCACGTATTTATTATACTACCCTACTTTAATGAAACTACATGTACCGTGTGTATCGTTGTTCTCCATATAATGCATCACACCTGCTGCACGAATGCCTACTCGCTTCTGCACATGCCCAGTTGGCCCATTATAGTCTATGTCGAATGCCTGACTCCAGGGATCTATAGTGTAATGAATCTTTCCCCCTACTGGTTTTTCATATTACGATCCACACCTGCCTAAACAATCCGATTTTCGCTTTCCATACTACTCCGCGGACTGAAAGTGACATCATAAGCTTTGCGCGTGCGTAGTTAACATTGACGCGTCAAAGTTAAAATCAGTCAATCGGGCAGTCGAGGCAATTTTCAATATTTGATTTTCATTTTTGCGCGAAGTAATACGAAAAACGAAAATCGAAAATTGAATGTCAAATTTCAATTTTTGATTTTGAGAAACCGAAAACGAAAAACGAAAATTGAAAATTGACGGTCAAATTTCAATTTTGAGAAACCAAAAGCAAAAAAAACGAAAATTGAGTTGTGCAAGGTTACACGGACCTTAAATTACAACACATATAAGGGAAGTGGGAAGAGGTGCCGACATACTGACTGCGTCACATGACTTTACAGAATAGTCTTCTGATTAACCTATTCTAAAGCACATACCAAGAATATAACGATTCGTGATGTGTTGTATCTCAGGTACGCTTTTATTGTACCTCTTCATGTGGCAACATGGATGATATGACCACACGGCCCCTAGCATGCCTAGCACCGGCATAAGCGAAAACGAAATTTTAACCTGGTCCCTAGGTGGCGCCACCTATAAGTGGATCGGTGCGAAAAACAATCCCAAGCGAGATCTTGAGGTTAGGTACCCACATACCAAATTTAAAAAGAATCCGTTCCGTTTTCCAGACGTTATTGTCCGGAAACGAATCCGGACGGACGCACGGACGGACGGACCCCAATACTATAGTCCCCCTTCAGCCCTTCGGGCGTCGGGGGACAACAATGGTAACAGGATCTCTATAGCTGTTATCTGTGGACAGTGGATATTGTTCCGCAATTAACTTACACGTGCTGTAGACAGGGATTTTTAAATCAAAAAATTTCTGTTTAATCCTTTCTATTGGCAGACACACTGTGCCATTAAGGAAAAGTCGGGTTGTGATAATTGGTCAATATATTTTTGTATCAATTGTTAAAGTTAAATTCTAATCTAAAGTGGCAAATGGGGTGATTCTGGCTAAATTGGCCTGATACCCCCCAATTGGTGGGTATATTATTCATAGTTGAAAGTGTTTATTTTTTATTCAAGAATAAATAACGAGTTATGAACTGAGCACTTTGGTTGCCAATTTACAGGAGTTTGTTTCACTGACAAAATAAAAAATATACTATAGTTTCGCTTATGTATTGCATATGAAAGTGAAATATGTTGTTGACCTGTCAAAAATTATAAATCTCATGCATATAACTTACCTATTTTGTGCCTTTCCTGTCGAAATTCATATTCTACTCACAACACATGTTCATCAAAACAGTAGGGAGCCATCTACAATCTACATTTACAAAGTGCTCAGTTCATAACTCAAGTCATTTATTCTTGAAAAAAATATAAACACTTTCAACTATGAATAATATACCCACCAATTGAGGGGTATCAGGCCAATTAGCCAGAATTACTCCAATTGCCACTTTTCCTGGACCTGTTGAAGAATGATGATACCCTGCTCGCACCACGCGCATTGTGCACTCGCCGAACCGAATACATTCGCTGTCAACAGAAACATACAAATTACAATCAGTAAATGCAGATACTAAATGGGGGGGGGAGAGGCTGGTATAGACGTCAGCAACCCCCCCCTCCCCATTTCCCCTTGGACTATATGGTGGATTCTCGAAATTGTGACTCCTCTCTGCAAAATGCATTCCAGATTTATCAACGACAATTACGAATTATATTTACCCATGAGACGAACTCGGTGTCGCAGCTGGCACAGGAACATGAGCGGGCTCAGGGATATGACGGGGATCAGGTACAGGAACGATGTCCTTCACCTCAGCACCTGACTGAACCTGCGAAAGCAAATTTGTTATGTCCGCCATGCTTTTCTCGTCTGCGAGGAATTCCCCGCGCTTTTCTGGGTCACCTACGTCATTATCCTTTAACCAATCAAAACACTGGATTAGTTTTCTCCCTCTTTCCAAAGGACGTCCCGATGTCGTTTAGTTTGAGGGAGAAAATATGTTGAACTGATGTCGTTCCGGTAGGTGTGCAGAGATTCATAGAAGTAGAAAATTTGAGTATTTTTTTACTCAAATGAGTGGATTCAGTTTTCAGTATTTTCTTCAATTTGAGTATTTCTTCAAATTTACCACCACTCTCAATGATTTTATATTGTTTCACCCCTTAAAATAATAGGCTATTGAGTTTTCGTCAAAACCTAAAAATATTTAGTCAAATTCGGAGGTCTGAATTGAGTTTTCAAATGAATTTTACCCCTGATTACCGGTTGTAAAAAGTCACTTGTATGAATCCCTGGTGTGACGTAGAACTTTTCCGAAACTACATTAAACTAAACTCGTTTAACTCCTAGTGTGACCAGGCCTTATGTTTCCTTTATATTTATTAATGTTCATGGTTGTTGAAAAGGTGCATGTTCATCTGCTACTGGATATCGCACAAGCTATGGCGTTTCCGAATCTGTTGTCACGGTCACCATGGTCGCGGTACTTAAGTGATCTGATTGGTCAATATGTGCAGGATGTTGCTTTTTGCTGATTGACTGACATCTACCGCTGTGTTGTCGTTGATCGCGATACATTGCCCAAACGTACCAGGGGCTAGATCTAGGTTAGAGATACCCCTGGTTTTAGCGAGGATGGCCTACAGATGGCACTGTGCTGCCGGTATGCGAAGTAGTCGATAAAACCACCGTCCTTCGACTCGATCGCCCTGAAACTACAATTTCAATCAATCAATTCAATCAATGGACCGATGCGGTAGTTTTCGTGAGTTATTATGCGTATTTTATTATCTAATATTTCTTAATTATTGTTCTTTAAGTTACGCATAATTTTAGGAAGACATTCAGCAGTCTGTTATGTTAATATTAATGTAGACAATGCTATAAGATTACTGATTCAAGATACGGAATGAAAAGGTTAGGGTACGAAACGGACTGGGTACGAAAACGTTAGGGTACAAAAAGGACTGGGTACGAAACGGTTAGGTCGAATAGGTTTGGGTACGAAATGACATGTATCCGTTGAAACATCTTCCTATATATTTTACATTGTACTTTACAGTATGTTTCACCAGAATTTGCTTCACACATTTGACTATGAAAGTGATATTTTTCATGCTTCGAAATAAAACATTTTGCGGGACAAGAAGCCAAATTTGGGGCTGTATTTGTGTTATACATTCTAAAGAAGATTGGGGTAAGTAAAACCTGTGTTTTACTGCGTTCGGGTGAAAGATCTGGAATTGGGATTTTTCACTTTGTGTTGGAAACTGGACCTCCCCCTCCACCTTAACAAATTATTGAGTGCTGACGGACGGATGGAAGGACAGACAGGGCGAAAACAATATCCCTTTGCCCAATCGGGCTGAGGGGTTAAAATATCCATTGGCAGACAAGAAAAACGTTTGGCAATGGTCAAACTCACCCTGTAGCGTAGATCGTCGAAATCCAGAATGGACAAAACCTCGATAGCGGTTTTCAAGCAACTGGAGTCCGTCTCTGATGTCGTCGCTGAAGATGTCGTTTCCACGTGCTTCTCGGTCTGAGTGGTTTTTGAATCTGTTACACTACATTGCATGCCGATCGGATGCTCAAGAACAGGATTTCTGCTACCCTTACAGGAAGTCATGTTGCCCTTACAAGAAGTCCTGCTGCCCTTTTGCGCAGGGTAGCTAGGCGCTGGTCAAGAAGGCTCACATAATTTTAGGACCGGCCATGCCACCCCACTCAGATGTTTGCGAAAAACAAATGACTTCGCTGATGATAGGTTGGATAGGGCTCATTTTGTTCAGTAATCTTAGTGCCTCTGCCTCTTCACATCTTTAGTGGACTAATGAATTGTACAATATGGCCTCTCATTGAATGCGCAGAGACTCATTAAAATTCGCACTGCTTTGTTTGCTCTGAGCAAAAGTGATACAGGAAACTTACAGTGTGTCTCGTAGTTTTTTATTTCATTCTTGTTGGTGGAAATATATGTGTTGAATCTGGACATGAATACCAGTACATTCGTAAAATAAATCATTAAGTAGTACAGAAATTCCAAACCGAGACGAATACTTGCAACTTCCCCAAACAGATATTTTCTGACCTATTTATCGCTTGCTCATTCTGGAGCACACACATCTATCAAAACCACATCTCTAATTTCCAAAGTTTGTCTTTACAACCTGCTCCTGGTTGGTAACTCGTGTTGAACCAGACAGCTCCTGAACAGCTATAGATTCCTGCATCACAACGATAACTGGATAGTATACATGTACATGTACATCCATGATCAACCATAAGCATACGGAGAAGATGAAAATGGGAATTCAAGTAGTGTTCCATATTAAAATGATTTTCTTTTTGAATTCTTCGAGAAATATTGGAAACCTTTTCCCGAAGAGAGTAAGGATTTGCCGGAAAGTATGTTGCCAAAATAGTTAATGAAATCGGAACCGGTGTCATAATAAATTTCTACTGTTCCCAAAGAAACATATCTGGAGAAATTTTATGTATGAAACAAGCGGACTCGAGATGGCAAAGCTGCCACGAAGTGTCGGAAGTCCAAGCCCCAACTGACCTAGCTGAAGAATGCATTTTCTCCTCGCGCTTGAATTGTATGATTGTTTTTATTTTGGTGCTATTAATGCTGTTATATGAATTATGGGCGCAGAAATTCTATTATTGAAGAGGGATGAATATTGAGTGACAGACTAGATGCTAGGTTTATCAACAACTTGTCAACAAGCTTGCTGTTTCTTCGCGATGGATGGAATCGGACTGGGTGTTTGTAGAAAAATCATCCAGTAAAGTATGAGAGTCTTGAGTGAATTCTCACAAAGAAGAGAGTCATGCTGACATATCCACCGCACAGACTCGCCACAGGTGGGGTTACTAGCTTTTTCTCCGTTGTTCAAGAGGGGCTTCTCCAATTGAGTGGGGATGGAAAACTAGCACGAAAATTGAATGGCAGCCATTTTGACTTCTCAGAAATGATCATATTCTATTTCGAGCAGAAGATCTATATTGGGGAAACTATACATGCAACAAGCTTAATTTATTCGAATTATGCTCAGCACTCTGTCACGGAGATTAGTCTCCAGCGTCACTAACTTCATATATTGCAGACATCACCGATGCAAATACACGATGCCACATGTCAGGTCATTCAAATGTAGAGTATTAGGTAAATACCCAAGATGTGACCTATTCCGGATATCAGCTATGTGAATGAGTTGGAGAGATATGTAAAAGTTGGGTAAAGTTGACGTTTGACGACTGAAAAGCAACCATATCAGTGTACAGAATAACTTCTCTTGGTACCTCACTTTCAGACTTTAGAATACGGAGGATTCTAGGATGTAGCCGTAGTATCTCAACCGCGTTTTTATTGCAGCTGTTCATGTGGAAACTTAACCACACGTGTCACTTGTCCACAAGTAACCATGCAGTGTCCAAAGACATGAAAAACATTTTAGGCCACTCAGAAGTAGAATTTTGTGCATCTGTTCACGTAAGTCACATAACAATGAAAATAAGCGATTCTCGGCAGCCATTTTGAAAAGAAAACGGCCGCCATCTCGAATTCCATCAGTTCTGATGCAACAAAATTGTGCTGATCTGCTTCCTTGAGTACGCAAATGTGGGTATTACCGTATAAATTGGCCTCCTATGTGTCTCAGAAGTGCAGAAATGCGACTTTGTGGTATTTGATGGCGGCCATTTTGAAATCCAAGATGGCGGCCAAAATATGGATTTACAAGCCGGACTCCCCCTCCAAAAATGAATCATATGTGTTTATCTATCATCCTGCCAAATTTCATGCTTTTATCAAAAAGTGCACAATCATTTCACATATCTGCCGCACTATATAAGCATTGTGTACGTTACTCTAGTCCACGAAGACACCAAGTGATCCAGTCAAGGTCTGTGCCATTTCTCCGCCTCTCATTTTAAAACTTATCAGATATATTGCCTGGTGTCTGATTAGTTTTATAGCTACTCTCGTCTATCATATCCATGCAACTTGCCCGTTCTTTCCCAAACTGAACTAAATAGAATCATTCCACTGGACGTCAAACTCGTCTATCAGCAAGGATAACACCGAGGATAACCACTGAAGTGCAAGCGTAGCCCGGTTATGTATTGGAGCGCGAATCAAAGTTCGTAAAGTTAAGATTTCTGTGTCCCAAAGTGCCACTACGGAAGAACGCAGACAAGGCTGAAGTTAGTGCAATGTACATATATTTATATTTTTTTTATCATTTAGAAAGTCATCGTATAACAGTATTTTCGTTATTTTGGGATAACACTATCTTAGAATAGCACAAATTCTAGTGCTGAAAATTTGGTTGAGTCCCATGCGGGATTCGAACCAGCGACCCCAGAGTCAGGCACCTAATCGCCAGCACTGTATGTTCGCTTTCAAGACTACCGGTCTGCTACCTCCTATTGGGAGGCCCGTTGGCCGAGTGGTTTAGATCGCCGACATACAGTGCTGGCGATTAGGTGCCTGACTCTGGGGTCACTGGTTCGAATCCCGCATGGGACTCGACCAAATTTTCAGCACTAGAATTTGTGCTATTCTAAGATAGTGTTATCCCAAAATAACGAAAATACTGTTACATATATTTACTAAAAGACGTCTCAACATTTCAATACAAAGTTGACCAACGAGGGGAAACAAATCAATAGAAATAATTATAATAGAAAAAATAGTCCCTAACACCAGTCAGGTAAACATAGTGCCTTGTAGCGGCCGAGCAGTGAATAAGGCGGTAAACATCGTACCGGTGCTATTTTCCTCCTCGAAAAAGCAATTAACAAAGAGAACATGGAATACAGGTAAACATGGTACCTTCCGTAATGTCCTCCCCAAGTTGGCAAAGATCGACAATCGATAATGTCTTATATCAGTGCAGCATTTAACCTCAGTCCTGGGGTACACATAATTTGCACAGTCCAATGCAATTAAACGTTCTCATGACGCACATACTAACAAGTGCAGGGTCAATAATTGTCATAATATTTACATCGAACTTAAATAACACAAATCAATGAAAGCAGAATGTTCATTTACTCAATACGCGATGCATAATTAATAGTGCAGCGGTTCTGCTTATAGTTCTAATTTTATAGACGATTCAATGTCATTGGCACCTTCACTCAAAACGAACATGCTCTACTATGAATTTGCACACTAAATGTATTACAAGCGTCTAGTCCGTCATTCATAATCCAGCCGTCGTCCATTAGAGAATATCCGCGTCCATAATCCAAAGACCTATTCCATTTCCATATAACAGTATTAGCACCAAATTCAAAAAGACAAAAGTGTACATAAACATAGGCTTGTTTCCTGCAAGAGAGAAGCGGTCAACAGTTTTCAATGATGCCGGCAAGACATCATGATGTTTCAAAATATCAAATCCGTATCGCTGATCAGTATTCTTAATCCATAATATTCGTTATAGAGTCGTCATCTAAAAATGATGTACCTCAGTCACGCTTTGATTGTGACTGTTCATATGAGTACCATGAAGATCTTGAAGTACATGGGCTCATACGGCCCCTAGCCCTGGGTTAAGCGGAATTAGACACATGCTACGAAACGTAGCGCCATAGATCTTGCACGCTACGTTCGTATTTTGCTATCAGCATGCGATATGTATCGCCAAATTTGAGAAACTTTGAGTGGAGGCGCTTGGTGGAATAGCCCTGTTTTATAAGTTTCTGCAACAACGTTTTGTGACGTTGATTAAAATCATCACATCTAACACAGGATCTAGCAAATGCTACTAAGCGAGATATGTATACGCCATATGCAGGTCCCACTGGAATATTACTATCCAGAAAGGGATAGTTTACGATGTCGAAATTGTAATCATCTCTTTTGTCATAAAGTCGACGAGAGAGAATGCCCGCTTCATTTTTATAGAGGTAGAGATCTAAATAAGATGTGCCTGTAGGGCTATCTGTAGTTTCCTTCAAATCCAGCGTTTGGTGAATGAGAAGGAACGGGCTTTGAGTGGATCGGTTTTTGAAAGCGCCAGCATATAGTCATATTCATAAGAGAACAGATACAGGTCAGCCAGCAGGGGTGCACAATTAGTACCCATTGGAATACCTATATGCTGCTGATATATTGTGTTGCCAAATTTCACATAGATATTTTTAATGAGAAATTCAAGCAACTCTATAAACAAAGAAACATCCCATGAATGATATCTCTTGTATGTAGTAGAGCTAAAGAATGCTTTATGGCTTCCGACATTAATATATCTACGATCAGTTTTCTTGAACACAGATACTATTAATGAACTTAGACGGTCAATAAGGTCCTGATGAGGGATTGTAGTATAGAGAGTCGAGAAATCCCATGTGGATACATGTCTGTACGTATGTGACCTTTAGCATCAAGTTCTTCCGTAAGACATTTTGAGTTTTTCAATATCCACATACATTCAACGCCAGAGTTCTTGAAATAGTGGCGCAATACCTTTCCCAAAATGCTTTTACCTCCTGAAGGGCCCTCGTCAATAGGGTTGAAAGAGGCTTGGTGGTGCAGCTTCTAGAATCAGCTATGAATCTAGCTTTGTATGGTGATTTATGCATTTTGGGAGTCCAGTATATTTTTGGTATGTCGCTATGATTGGTTGGAAGACAAATACCTCTTTCCCTGAGAAACATTTTGTGATTGTTAAATAAATCTTCCAGAGTAAATGCAGTTTGGGAGTAAGTAGATGTATTTGATGAAGATATGTCTACACTCATGACCCATACACTGTTTAAGGGCCCAGCACTTACACTCCCCCTCCGTTGCACTTAAGCAGGATCAGAATAATATAATGTTCAGAGAAACGAAACGTTAATTGTCGTGCAAATTATGTCCAAACAAAGTCAAACATCAATTTGTCACTTTCTCGCGTTTTTCGGCATCCACGCTTTTTTTAGTACTTTGTGGCACTTCGTATGCCCATCGGCCGTCTTGTAGATGCGAACTTCCTCGTCCCGGTAATTGTAGTGAGCGGAAAGGCCGGGCACTGCATCAAACACGGGAGCTTTACGTTGGCGCTCCCGCTTCGCCTCCTCTCTGGCCTACACGTGGACTTCCACCTTCCTCTGTGAGCAGAGTACACCCCCCGGTCGATGTACTTGCCATTTTTTCACCACAGTTCCCTGCATTGCTGATACAACTCTGGCAACCACTTTTGCTTCCAGTCTGTGCTTTTGCCTCAAGTGGCGAGTCACTTCCCATTTTTGGCCACTGCTATACCGACGGTTTGTGCGGTCAAACCGTCTACCGAATTCCCGGTGGTACGTCTTCCAATGTTTAAACAGGGTGTTCAACGACATGTACACATGGTCACTGCACCTGGGAACCTGGCACGCCATCCCTTTCTCATCCCACACAGGACGAAGGTCATTATCTATTCCTTGGCGCTCTTTCTCGGAAACACTAAGTTCCAGCTCCATCTACCAAAATACAAAAATACGAAAAAATAAGTACCCATACAAATGTTGTCATATACACAATCACGTTTTTCGGCATCCACGCTTTTTTTAGTACTTTGTGGCACTTCGTATGCCCATCGGCCGTCTTGTAGATGCGAACTTCCTCGTCCCGGTAATTGTAGTGAGCGGAAAGGCCGGGCACTGCATCAAACACGGGAGCTTTACGTTGGCGCTCCCGCTTCGCCTCCTCTCTGGCCTCCACGTGGACTTCCACCTTCCTCTGTGAGCAGAGTACACCCCCCGGTCGATCTACTTGCCATTTTTTCACCACAGTTCCCTGCCTTGCTGATACAACACTGGCAACCACTTTTGCTTCCAGTCTGTGCTTTTGCCTCAAGTGGCGAGTCACTTCCCATTTTTGGCCACTGCTATACCGACGGTTTGTGCGGTCAAACCGTCTACCGAATTCCCGGTGGTACGTCTTCCAATGTTTAAACAGGGTGTTCAACGACATGTACACATGGTCACTGCACCTGGGAACCTGGCACGCCATCTCTTTGTCATCCCACACAGGACGAATGTCATTATCTATTCCTTGGCGCTCTTTCTCGGAAACACTAAGTTCCAGCTCCATCTACCAAAATACAAAAATACGAAAAAATAAGTACCCATACAAATGTTGTCATATACACAATCACAGTACAAGAAACAGAAGTTCGACGAAACTGCCCCTCCATTGGTGGGTACCCATTCCATGGCCAACAGAGGGAAAGGTCATCAAATGCTGTTGGGAACAACGTTACTTATTAATCAACATAATAATGAATACACTTCCTGTACTTGACTATTGACATATAATAGTGCATATTACGGCGAATATCGCGCCGGCCAGCGCACCACCCTTCCGGTCCTAGTAAATCCCCGAAACTGCCTATCAGAGTTTCCTGCATCAGGAGAGTCCCACACATCGTTCTCCTGCGCACGACGCTCGAGGTTTCTACTCGCTTTCACCTCTACGGAACCAGTGTCATTTCCATCAACATCGGCAGAACTTACGGCAAAGTTAGAAGTAGTTCCAGGCTCGGGTTCAGACTCGTTTGAAGTTTGGCACACCAGAGGCACAGAAGGGTCTCCTTCATAAGGCTTCAAATGATCAACATGTATCACCCTCTATGCGGATGGCGGCGTTTATTGAACTAAGTACGTTAAACTTTTTACTACTTTATATGGCCCTGTCCATCCGAGTCGTAATTTTCGTCTGGCTTCCGGTGGATACCACCTCCACATGAAACTTCCGGCATTGAACTCTCTATCCTTCCCTCCTCTGTCATACTATTTCTTCTGCCGCCGCGCTGCTTTTCCGAGATTGGCATAAGCGAACTTAAAGGTTTTTTCTTTAACGTATCGAAGCCATCTGACGTACTCCACTTCGCAAGAATAAGGCCGCTGCGCCAAAGGAGGACATCCCACTATGAGATCCAACGGGCAGGTCAGCTCATGCCCGAACATAAGCAGGTTTGGTGTACAACCTGAACTGTCATGCTCACTGGCTCTCTATGCCACCAAAACAAAGAGAAGGTGATCGTCCCAATCATTCTGGTTTTCGTTGACATACGCCGACAGCATCTGAACTAAGGTCCTATTAAATCGTTCGACCAAACCATCGGATTGGGGTCGATATGGTGTAGTTCGAGTTTTTATTATACCCAGCAGTTCACACATTGCAGCGAAAAGATACGACTTCAATTCTCCCCCTTGATCAGAATGAATGTATCTGGGGACCCCAAATCTGCTAACGAACTCGGACACCAGCTTATCAGCCACTGTGAGCGCCGAGTGTTCGGGTATCGCATATGACTCAGCCCATTTAGTAAAATAGTCACATACGACTAGCATGTAGCAATTCCCCCTTTCGGTCACCGGGCATTCCAATATGTCCAAGGCGATGCGTTCGAAAGGTGCGTGAGCTAACGACTGCTGCAACGGAGCTCTTCTCATCCCTGGACCAGTTTCCCGACGAGAACATGGAATGCACTGCTTCACCCATCTACGAATATCTGCGTTCAACCCCGGCCGATATACTTTTTGTCTCAGTAATCGTTCTCTTCCTGCCAAAGTGACCAGCTGTACGACCCCCGTGCATCTCAAGGAATACCTCTTTCCGGATACTCTCGGGGACTACAGAACAGACTAAGGGCTACCAAAATGGTTCCGCCATATATAATACAAAATACCGTTCTGTATATCCAACGCCTCCCTTAGGTCGACTAGGATACGTAAACCACCGGATTCTTTGACGACCAAAGCCCTAGTAGGTTTGTCTTGGCTTAACTCTTTCAGCTTCAAAACACGCCCGATCGTCTTATCGTCCATCTACCACTATGGCATTTCCTCTTCAGTCCAGCCACCATACCAACTGAAACCAGGAGTTTTTCATATGCTTGCAACAGGTTTTCCCACACCAGGTCTTTCTTCATCTTGCAATATACCACCCTCTACTCTTCCATCCTCATGGGGAGAAGTAGACCCAACGGTAGTACTTCCGTTGAATTTCTTCTGGCACACTTCAATGCTGGTGTGGTTACAGTCTTCACAGTCCGGGTACTTGCACTTGCGATGTGTGCGCCTGGACAAGCCGTCAGCATTACCATGCAATCTACCCTGTCGATGCACGATTGAAACGTCAAACGTGTCGAGAATGGCAATCCAGCGAGCCACCATTCCTTCAGGTTCCTTAAAATTCTTCAACCACGTTAGAGAAGCATGATCCGTGCACACCGTAAAGTGTCTGCCCAACAAGTTATGTTTGAAATGCTTCACAAATACCACAACCGCTAACAACTCACGAAACGTAGCACAATACCGCCTTTGCTGTTTGGACAACGTCTTGCTATCATAGGCGATAACCCGCTCTTCCCTATTTTGAACCTGTGACAACACAGCTCCAATTCCAGACAGACTGGCATCCGTATCCAAGATAAAATGTCCATCAGCAGTCGGGTATGACAAAATAGGCGTACAAACAAGCAATTCCTTCAATCGACTAAATGCTACCTGACAGTTACCGACCATACAAACTTACAGTCTTCGTTAGTTGTACCATCGGATTTGCCACAGTGGAGAAATCTGGGATAAACCGACGGTAATATCCTGCAATACCGAGGAAACTACGCACTTCACACGCTTTCGGAAATTTCCCATCCCCGTACTGCCTCAATCTTTGCCGGATCACAAGCTATTCCCTCTTTTGACACGACAAGACCCAGAAACACGACTTCATTTTGGAACAGGGAGCACTTCGATGGCGAGTCCCGCTTTCCTCATTCTCAGGAAAACTTCCCGCAAATTTTCCATCGCCTCATCGATCGTAGTGCCAAAAAACGATGACGTCATCAAGATAACACAAGCAACGTTCCCACTGCAATCCTCGTAGAACTAATTTCATCAGCCTTTCGAAAGTACTCGGGGCGTTACAAAGGCCGAAAGGCATCACTTAAAACTGATATAGACCTCTGTGGGTGGAAAAAGCCGTTTGGTCTTGTCACCCTCGCTCATAGCACACGGCCAGTAGCCTGACACTAAATCTAAAGTGCTGAACCAACGTGCACCCGATAGTGAGTTCAGCGATTCGTCAATACGCGGAAGCGGATAGGCGTCCTTCACCGTTAAAAAATTCAACTTCCGGTAATCTACGCAAATCGTGTACTTCTGTCCTTCTTTTTAACAAGTAAAATGGGCGACGACCATGGGTTGTTACTGGGTTCAATAACGTCATCGCGCAACATTTTCTCCAGCTCGGCTTCGATAGTTTTCTTTTGTGCCAATGGAAGCCGCCGTTGGGGTAACTTAACCGGCCTGTTATCTCTCGTACGAATTTCGTGCTCTACCAGTCGGGTTCGTCCCAGTGATCCGCCTGTTGCCATGAACATATCTTCCAATTCCATCAAAAGTTCACCTAATCGATCTCACTGATCAACAGAGAGTGCTTTTGAGGCGTCATCCATCAGTCTTACCAGGTGCGAAGGCAAGGGTCGCTTTTCTACAGAATTCTTCGTTACATCAGCAGGGCTCTTGACAGTCTGTACTTCATGGAGTCCACCCACCAACATATTCTTGCCGATTTCTACTACATCATCCGAAACGTTGATGACAACACCATGTGCTTTGGATTGATCTTCGTGCGAGACAGCAAAACACCCCTTCTCTCAAGTGTCTTCAAGGGTTCAACCATCGCCTCGCCAGTGAAAATTGTTGCCCCCTGAATCCTACCCAACACAAATGATTCATCTCTGGGAGACAAAACAATTCTCTCTGCTAGTCGAATCTTAGCACATCGGGGATTTCCTTGCCGACAAAGCGATATACTATGCTTACCCATTTGCAATACATTTCTAGAGACTTTAATTGACATGTCGTATTGTTCGAGAAAGTCTAGTCCCAAAATGCCAGGAAGGTCTATGTTCGCTACCAACCAATGACGTCATAGATGACGTAAACATCCCTGAAATCGTGGTCCCCACCACGGGAACTACAAGATGGCACCCCACACGACGCATTCGGACCAAGAACGGTCCCTCTCTACACCAAATACCTTTCTTCACTTCCATAAAATGTCCACCAATGACGTCACAGATGCTGTGGACAGCCATCAAATGGGGACTTACACCCCGAGGACTACAAAATGGCACCTCCCACGACGCATTCGGACCAATAGTGGTCCATCTCTACCCCAAATATCTACCTACACCTCCCCAAAATACCCACTTTCGCTACTACTCCTACTGATGACGTCACCAATGACGTCAAGATGACGTGAACACCCCTCAAATCGTGGTCTGCACCACGAGATCTACAATATGACACCTCCCACGACGCATTCGGACCAAGAATGGTCCATCTCTACTCCAAATACCTTTCTTCACTACCCCAAAATACCCACTTTCGCTACTACTCCTACTGATGACGTCACAGATGACGTGAACATCCCTCATATCGGGGTCTACACTTCGAGGGCTACAAGATTTCACCTCACACGACGCATTCGGACCGCGGATGGTCCCTCTCTACCCCAAATACCTTCCTTCACGGCCCCAAAATGCTCACTTTACTTACTACACCCAATTGGGCATGCGCAGATTGACGCGACTTGCAATAAAAAAACACACCATTCTGACTCTACCCCACACAAGCTTCACTGTGACACCTACCACGACCCATTTG
The DNA here is from genome assembly GCA_036873755.1 of Hanleya hanleyi. Classification (NCBI taxonomy): domain Eukaryota; kingdom Metazoa; phylum Mollusca; class Polyplacophora; order Lepidopleurida; family Hanleyidae; genus Hanleya; species Hanleya hanleyi. The sequence continues at coordinate 27,001 of JAVTVY010013260.1, read as the reverse complement.
GCCCCAGAGTGGTCCATCTCTACCCCAAACACACCCCCACATACCCCCAAAATGCCTGCTTTCTATAGTACTGCCAGACTGCGCATGCGCAAAATATTGAAAACGGACGATACATTAGTCCAGTCGGGTGCTCCTTCACGAGAGCTTGAAAATAAGACCTCATACGACACCATCGGACCACTAGAGGCTCACCTAGGCCCCAGAACGTCCACCCACTATGGACCTATCCCCCCATATAGCCAGTAGGCTTATATGGGCCTATATACACATCTGCCCGGTACTTTTAAAAAAAATTCACCCTTTCACTTCGAGACCCCTCCCATCGTGTTTTTCTTGGCGAGACGTGAAAAACAAGACCAAACAACCTATAGTAAAGTCCACAAAAAAATTCCCCAGGTTGGACCTATACCCCCATAGCCAGTATGTGGCTATATACAGACCTACCCGGTACTTTTCAAAACATTTCACCGTTTCGCTCCGGGCCCCCTCCCATCGTGTTTTTCTTGGCGAGAAGAGAAAAACGAGACCCAATAATCCATAGTAACACCCACAAAAAAATTCCCAGGTTGAACCTATACCCCCATAGCCAGTATGGGACTATGTACAGACCTACCCGGTACTTTTCGAAAAATTTCACCGTTTCGCTCCGGACCCCTCCCATCGTGTTTTTCTTGGCGAGACGAGAAAAACAAGACCAAATAACCCATAGTAAAATCCACAAAACAATTCCCAGGTTGGACCTGTACCCCCATAGCCAGTATGGGGCTATATGGGCCTATATGTATACGGACCTACCCGGTATTTTTCGAAAAATTTCACCGCTTCGCTCCGGGATCCCTCCCGGCGTGTTTTTCTCGGCGAGACCAAACACCAAACAACCCATAGTAACACCCACAAAAAAAATTCCCAAGTTGGACCTATCCCATCCCATAGCCAGTATGGGGATATACCCATACAGGCATTTTCCCGTATATTGTATAATACATATAATTGTATCCGTGAGTCCGTGTTCCGTTTTTTTTTCAGGAGAAAATTTATATACACCCACCCATGCATCCAGGCCCCGATAATCCAGGGACCGATATTCGCCCTTTGGGATAGGGTTGATAGGAGTTTTCCCGTATTGTAGGGGTAAAGTCCGTGTTCCGCTTTTTTTTTGGGGAGAAACTTTTACATGCACCCACCCATGACTGGATCGCCCTCGAGGAGCGCTTCACTTTGATACCTCACTCGGTCCACTAGGGACCCACCCCGGTCCCAAAACGTGTATTCCCATACTGTTTTTAGGCATGGAAGTCACTTGTCTATAGAGTCAGACTGTCATGTTTTTTATTGAAAGTCGCGCCGATCTGAACATGCGCAGTTGTAGTGTAGTAAGTGAAGTGGTCATTCTGGAGGTGCGTGGGGATGTGCTTGAGCGATCGAGGGAACATTCTTGGTCCGAATGCGTCGTGTGAGATGTCAAAGCAAAGCTTTCATGGTGTGGAACACGACTTGAACGATATGTGGGTCATCTGTGACGTCATTGCTGACGTCCTCAGTAGGAGTTGTAGCCAAAGTGGAAATGGACAATCCGTGGTCCGAAGGCGTCGTGTGAGGTGTCATCTTGTAGCAACACCCACCAACGACAAGCTCAATGCTTCAACGCCCTGGTGATTTAGCCCTGAAGCCCTGCGCGCCTATACGTAGCTCTACTGGTGTAGTTCGAGATAAGTACTATTCTGATTGGTTAGTCCAAAAATAGAGCAACAGCAACATCAGCAATTACAGCTCAATCCTTGTATTATCCCCTCCATCACAGCACATCCACGCCAAGGGAACCACTATGGGAGTGTTTACAATTCACTTATGCCATTGTACGTGTATTCAGAAATTCATTGTTCTGATTTTAGAATGATGAGGGACACGAGTTAACCCCTATCTGTACAGACACCACCACACACCGCACCGCACCCGCACTCTGGTGTATCCTATACCCTAATGGCTATAGGGTACAGAGTGCACCACAGGTACACGCACATGCGTGCGATGACGTCACTTCCGAGCTCTGAGCTCCACAAGCTTTGAGCTACAAGAGCTCCGATCCAAGAACTCTGCCACATGGGAGCTACCACCACCACCGGGCGTTGACGTGCGTCAACGCCCGGTGGTGGTGGTGGTGGTGGGTGGTAGTGTGTAGTGGCGGTAGAACTGGTGTGTGGTGGTGGTGATAGTAGAGGGATTAACTCGTGTCCCTCATCATTCTGAGATCAGAACAATGAACTTCTGAATACACGGACAATAGCATAAGTGGATTGTAAACACACCCAGAGTGGTTCCCTTAGCGTGGATGTGCTGTGGTGGAGGGGACCTGATTGACCTGTTATCGTTGATGTTGTTGTTGTTGTTGCTCTACTTTTGGACTAAACAATCAGAATAGTACTTATGAGGGACTACACCCGTAGAGCTACGTATAGGCGAGCAGGGCTTTAGGGCTAATTCACCAGGGCATTGAAGCTTTGAGCTGGTGGGTGTTGCTACATTTGACTCCTCACACGACGCATTCGGACCACGGATGGTCCATTTCCACTTTGGCTACAACTCCTACTGAGGACGTCAGAAATGACGTCACAGATGACCCGCATATCCCTCAAATCGAGGTCCACACCATGAAAGCTTTCCTTTGACACCTCACACGACGCATTCGGATCAAGAATGGTCTCCCAATCGCTCAAACACGTACATCCAGAATGACCACTTTACTTACTGCACAACTGCGTATGTTCAGATTGGCGCGACTTTCAATAAAAAAACATGCCAGTCTGACTCTACCTCACGAAAGTTTCACTAGGACACCACAACCGGGCCATTTGGACCAAACATGGTCCCTCTCTATCCCAAACATCTTACTTCACACCCCAAAAATTCCCACTTTGGCTACTACTACTGATGACGTCAAGAATGATGCACAGATGACAAGGACACCCCTCAAGTCATGGTCTACACCACGAAAGCTTCACTTTGACACCTCACACGAGGCATTCGGATCAAGAATGGTCCCTCATCACTCAACAGACCCCCACGCACCTCCCAAAATGACCACTTTACTTACTACACCCCAAGTGCGGATGCGCATATTGGCACGACTTCCAATCAAAACAAGCCAGTCTGACCCACGAGAGCTTTACACTGATACCCCACACGGTCCATTTGACCAGGGACGGTCCCTCAATCACTCAACAAACCTCCACGAATCCCCAAAATGCCTGCTTTCTATTCTACGTCCAGACTGCGCATGCGCAAAATGATGAAAACAGACGATACATTAGTCCAGTCGGATCCCACTCACTCACTCACTCACCGTCGTTAGTGCGTCCGTGCATTGACGGGCGTTGGGGACGCCTCAAGGGCGTTGTGCACGCCTCTCTCACTCACTAACTCACTCACTCACTCACTCACTCTCTCACTCACTCACTCACACACACACACACACGCGCGCGCATACACTCACACTCACAGGTAAATCTATCCGGTAGCTGGATGGAAAAAAGGCCGTCATCTACTCCAAACGCACTCCATTGCCCCTCCGAAACTCCCGCTTTCGCTACTACTCGTACTGATGACGTCACCGATGACGTCACAGATGACATGGAAAAACCTCAAGTCGTGGTCTACACCCGAGAGCTACAACATGACACCCCACACGACACATTCGGACCAGGGATGGTCCATCTTTACCCCAAACACACCCCCACGCACCCCAAACTGCCCACTTTCGCTACTACTCGTACTCATGAAGTCACAGATGACATGACTATCCCTCAAATCGGAGGTCTACACCCCGAGAGCTACAAGATGACACCCCACAGGACGCATTCGGACCAAGGATGGTCCATTTCTACATATTAGGGCAGGAAAATGTGTGATTCAATGAACATTGGCCGCCATTTTGGATTTTGGCGGCCATATTGAATTTGCAGACCAATTACAAATCATTCCAAAATTAACTAATTATTCATACCCTATGTAGGAATAGAAAAAAAAGCTAGTTTGTGGTAAGAAAATTGATATTCGAGCAGGAAATTGTGAGTTTCTATGGGTAGTGGCGGCCATTTTGGATTTTGGCCGCCATATTGGAGTTGAGGCCAAATCCAGGGTGGCCCCTCAGCTAAATTGAAAGGGCATAGGTCAAGGATGACGGAGCCACTGAGAAAACTTTGACCGGAAAAAATGTTAGGTTTTTCTTGGCTGGGACCTGTCTATTTGTCAAAAAGATCTCGACATGTGCAAAACGAGGTAAAGGAGTGCTCATTACCGCTTTCAACTCTGTGCAGTACTTTTTGTTGCCTTCAACTTATGCCTTTTATCACCTGAAATCGACAAACAGAGTGCTCCGCCGGAATACCTGTACGCCTAATGTTGGAACTGGGGAGCTAAACTTTTCCAGGCTTGTGCCCCACCAAACGATGTTACGTCACATATGCCCGCCTACGAAAAAAACTGATCTTGTGCTTCAACATGGACGCATGGATCATTCCATCTTAGCCTGCAAAGGGCATTTCACGTTTCACTGAACATTACCCTTAGATTACCGCTGTGATTCGGCATGTATTTCACACGGCGCCATCTATCTAGAGGGAGATAATCCAGTTCGAAAGTTGTTCCCAAAGCATGAGGTCAAATGTCGGCCCCATTTAAACGAGCCAATGAAATTATCTGTATTCAAATATTTCTCAGACATGCAGACGTGTCAGTTTCACGAGGCGCAAGACTGGGGGAGTCTACGCGAGACCAAAACGAAGTTGTGTGAATTAGCTATTTTATTTCTCACTCTAGTGGAGCATGCTTCTTTGTTTATCTTAAGAAAAATCATATTACAAACGGCCTAACATATTTGAAAACAAAATAAAATCGGCGGCAGATCACAGGAAAATGATATGCTTTTTATTTTGTGATGGGGGCTCTTCGAGGCCCACCATGGGATCATTTCAATCGATCGCTTTCTGGAGGTGTATCTTCGTTGTATGAATGCGATTGCACCGATGTCAGATATAACGGGATCAGTCGGATGTGACCATTTGGGAAACGCCCTATTACACTCAGATAGCACCCGTTACCGCATGGCTACGAGCAGAAGTTTCTACGTATGATCGTGCCATGCGTTCGGATGATGGGATCATTCTAATCATGTAGACTATAGGAGACTTATTACGCGCTGGTGATATTCAAATATTCCAAGTGGCAATAATACATCGATCCCCGAGGTGTTCGGGTTGTTGTCAGATCTTCCACATAAAATGCTGTGACGTAACACCGACAGCATTTAAGAAACGGATCAATTAAATGCACAATGGATATGTAAGGTGTGCAAAGAAACAGTATTCAATTTCTCGGACAGTTTTTTTAATGGGAGAAGATATCTCAATAGTAAATTCTTCAGGGATAACAGATGATAACACCGACAACGGGTTTCGCAGTGACGAACGTTTATTGAATATCCGGAAAACATTCAAGAAGAACTTCATTGCTGGTTACCTCAATATAAATAGCTATTCATGTAAATTCGTTTATGTTCAAGGGCTTTTAATGAAAAATCGGATTTTCTCTGCACAGCGGAAACTAAATTAAAGGACTCCTTCACATATGTTCTTTTTACCGCTGTAAACTATCGCTCTTTTAGAAAACATTCGTCAGGGAGGATATCACTAGATTTTTTCAGATCCCAAATACCGTGCCATAGCAGAAAAGATCTGGAGACCAGTGAATTTGAGTGTGTGTATCTCCCGCTGTAAACTGCCCCGAATTAAGGAGAATGAATTCAAAAATTCCATGGCCAAATTTTCTGACAGGATAACGTCAAATCACGATCGGAAATTATTGATGGGCGATCTGAACATTGACATTTTACACAAAATTTAAGCCGTACGACGTCGAACGGACATTACAGGTTAGTTTTTCTAGGTTTCTTACCGTTACCAGGTTACCCCATGTTAAAGCGGTTACACCATCAGACGTTAACTTCTATTCACTCACTCACCCAGACGTCCATGATGCTCATCCATTCACATTAGACGAGTTGTTTGAGTTGATCTGTCATCACAGCTCCCGAGCTAGCGTATCTAATTCTGCTTAAGCCGGTGTGAACGCTAATAGTGTCCTGGAGATTAGTGTCCCTTTTCATATCCTTTTCTGTTACAACTGAGGGAGGACACTAATGCCCAATGTGGAGAAAAATGTCCTAGCTGGGTTGAAAGATAGGAGCCGGACACTCGTAGCCAGCGGACATTCTTAGCCTCCACACCGGTGCTAGGGACCGTGTGGATACTTCATAAATCTCCACATGAACAGCTGCAATAAAAGCGCGGTTGAGATACTAAGACTACGTTCGAGAATCCAACGTATTCTCGAGTCTGAATGTTAGGTGTCGGTTGGATTCTCGAGTCTGAATGTTAGGTGTCGACGAATACTTTCGTGTAGTCATATGGTTGCTATTTCGTCGCCAGACGTCGTCAAATTTTCCCACCTCTTGCATATCAGACAGTCAAACAAATTGCTGATCGCGGTTATGTAACCAGTTTGATATGCAAAATATTATTGAAGAGCCCACATGTTAACAGATTCCGAGAGGAAAATTACTCGATGTTATACTCCCTTCAAACCCTCGCACTATTATGTCGGAGGGAGTTATTGATACTGGCATCAGCGACTTTCACAGACTCGTGTACGCATGCGCCAAAATTACTGCCACGTATGGTGACTTACAGATCATACAAACAATTTGACCAAAATGGCTATCTTAAAGCTCTCCATTCAGCACCTGTTCATGTCGCCGAAATATTTGATGATGTGGATGATAAATATGAATATTTTTAACAACTTCTTACAGATGCGCCGATGAAACGAAGATTGGTGAAACATGAAAAACCACCATTCATGAACAAAGAGCTACACAAAGCAATAATGAATAAATCTAGGCTGTAAAAAGCGGTATGATCGATACCAGATTTCACCGAACTGGGAAAGATATCGCCTTCAAAGAAACTTAGTTACCAAATTGAAAAGAAAATAAGTGCGAATGTATTTTACAGATTGAACGATGTGATACTAGTATGGATCAACGAATGGAAGCAAAAGTATTTTGGAAAACTGTACGTCCCTTCTTTACCAATAAAGGGACAAAATCATCGTGCCACACACAACTCCGTCAAGACGGAAACAATCAGTACACCGTCTGAGGTGGCTGACGTGATGAATGTATATTACACAACTGTAACAGGAAACATAGGACAACCAATAGGAAACAATGTTGCGGACATGGACGAAGACGAGTGTTTTATACATAGCGTAGATGTATTTGAAGATCATCCGAGCATACAATCAATCAAAATGAATTTGCACAGATCCGATGGATTTGAGTTTTATGAGATGTCCCGTAAACAGGTAATAGGAATCTTAACTCACCTGCACGTCAGTATAAAGCCACTGGCTTATAATTGTAGATATTCGAATACCAGACCGACTTTCCACCAACTAAGAAACATTATTAAATACACTTTTGATATAGAAAAAATGATATATAAATGTAATATGAATGAAGAAACTTTTAAAGAGAAATGGTGTGTTCTAAAAGAGGTCATAGAGAACGACGCTGATGCCTCTCGGGCTTAGAAATAACAAATTTTATGGCTCTACCAAAAATGTAGCTGCACGAAGTTGCCCATGGGAACATACTTGTCGAGTACCACCGTTTTTTTTTTTTTTTTGACCGCTTCTTTGTGAATATTTCTTGTTGCATATAATTTTTTTTGTTTGTGTGTACGTATACGTCTTATTCTACCCAATACTGCATGATATTAATTCGATTTCGATACGAGTTTCCTCTGTTGTGATTGTGCTTTTACAATATTGAAAAATGTAACCACATAATTGCTTCCTTTTTTGAGAAAAAATAAAAAAAATATAAAAAAAAATAAAGCCACTGGGTTTGACATCTTGCATACAAGACTGATCAAGGCTGCTGCCTCAGTGATATGTGCACCTCTTACGTCTATTGTGATAATAGCATACGTGCGTCAAAATTTCCATCAAACTGAAGAGTGCAGAAGTGAGCCCTTTGTAAAAAAAGGACGACCCGTTGAACATTGGGAACTATAAGGCCCGTGAGTGTACTGACGTCAATTTCAATAGTCTTTGAACTCTGAACTCGCAATTACAAGAATTCAGTAAGACCACATTGTCGGTCCTGATGTCAGCTTACAGGCGAGGCTATGATTGTCAAAATAGTTTAATTAAACTTTAAGACTTTCGACGTGCTTTAGACCAAGGAAACGCTGCAGTACTTTTATTGATGGACCTCTCCAAAGCATTCGAATCTATTCCTCATGATCTACTTACTGCCAAAATAGAGGCTTATGGGATGTCTGTGAGGTCTATATTAACCTGTTATTGAGTTATTTATGAAACCGGAATCAACGAGTCAAACTCGGATCCGAGAAGAGTAGCTGGGAAAGGCTCGTGAAAGGGGTACATCAAGGATCTATCCTTGAGCCCTGTTTGTTCAATATCTTCCTGAACGACTTTGTTGAAATACTATGTCAAACCATTCTAACTAATTAAGCTGATGACAATACTTTATGTGCCATCGGTGAAACCCAACAAGAAGCAGTTCGTAAACTCTTAGTGGACTTTGAATCTGCAATTAAATGGTTTCACGATAATTTGTTAAAAGCAAATCCAAATCCAGATAAGTTTCAGTTTTTGTTAACTGGTAGAAATCGTCTAGATCTAGAAATGGGTGATATTGTACTCAGTCCCGAAGTCTGTGTGAAATTGTTAGGAGTGCACCTCGACAAACAACTAAGCTTCAAATATCATGTGAACGAAGTATGCATAAAGGTTGGCAGGCAACTTAATGCACTCAGAAGAATATCGCATTATTTAAACATAAAAGCAAAACTTTCGATTTTCAGAGCAAATATTAATTATTGTCCCTTGATATGGTTGAATAGGAACAAAATTGACATAGCCAGGGTAGAAAAATACAAGAGAGGGCGCTGCGCATGGTGTATAATTATAGTTCCTCGTCTTACGAAGATTTCATCAGTCGCGCTGGCGTTCCACTGGTTGAGCGATGGAAAAAACTCATGAAAGAAAGTCACTTCATGATGCCACTCCCTCGTATATTCGGGATCTATTCAAGGAGAAAACTGTCTCTTATATGGTCTCCGTAAACGTAGTGATTTGGAGCAACCTAGGTGTAACACTACCACATATGGAATAAATTCACTTAGTTATAAGGGGTGTAAAATGTGGAATCTGTTACCTAATAGCATCAAACAAGCTTCCAATGTGAGAGAATTTAAAAGTAAGAGTCGTATACGTTTTAATAGCGCAAGTGCTAATGTTCTTATAATGCAATTTGAATCGAACTATATATTGCATAGATTTTAACTGATTATTGTATGGTTATTTTATAGATTTAATATATTTCGTATATTATTCTTATAAAATGTCGGTAATAATAGCCCCTCGTGAGCTAATGTTTGTTGTTCTCAACACTGACAATAAAGAAATTATCTTATCCACGGCGCCTACACGCGCATTAGCATACTATTTCGAGATCCGTACCAATAATAAATATATTTATGTTCTAATTCGTTGCACTCAAACGAACACAAATTATTTATCATTTCAACAAACGCTCGCATTCTGCTGCGCTTTTTATTCACAATAGAGTAGCCGTTATTCACAATAGAGTAGCCGTTATTCACAATAGAGTAGCCGGAACCTTGAAGCTCGACCTTCTTTGATATGGACAAAGAAAGGCAAGAAAGGTTTACACTCGAAAACTCGAGAATGGTAATCATACCCTATAGCATGCAACACGCTTTGAGAATTCTCTCTTTTTCCAATTAGAAAGAAAATTATGTTAGGCAAACAGTCATTTTCTCTAGATTACTTTCACAAAACAAAACTGTTGCAATAAAACCTTTAGTAAATCGTTCTGCCATCGCTAGTAGAGGGGTGTATACTCATATCGTTCAAAAGTAATACCCGCCGCCATTTGGCCAATCGCTTACATGAAATAACGGAAACGCAACATCGAAACTGCTTCTTTTCAACAAGATGAAAGAACTAGATCTCTTGCCCGTACGGCTATTTAAAACCAATCCGGTACCATAAGCAAATTTGCTACCAACCGCCATTCGGCTGCTCGTCACATTAGAAAGCAGAACAATAAAATATATCCGACTACCATTTGGTCGTCAACTGCCATTGCTGCTATTCATCCACATAAAATTATGACGTCCATGCAGATCGTCCAAAAGTTTCATCACTATTTGCATGATTTCTTTACTTAATTTCTCCAAGGGACATTGTCAAAATGAAATATATAACTGACCGTTCATCTGCCTTCCAGCACATTAGAAAACAACTTCCATTCTACTGCTATTTTGATAGATACAAATCTAGGTCTTCCAATTTTTTTTTTTTTTTTAATTATTTATTTATTCATATCCAAGGGACGTCAAGATCCAAACACCAAGTCTCTTAACACGAAGTATTATTTGTATTAATTATTTTTAAGTACTTAATTTCCCCAGGTTTAAGCTTACTTCGAATTGAACTGTCTCTGGTTAAATCTATAATAAAAAACTGCAAAAATATTGTTTGAAAACAAAGCTTCAGTAGCCAAACAGCAGCGCAAAAAGATTCAATCCGACTTCAATAGCATCACAACAAACTAAATACATGTAGTTTTTCTAAACAAATACTCGGTTGGTCCTTCCAGACACATTAACGAGACGCCAGAGCGGAGCATAGCGGCGCAATTGCTATATATATTTTATCATTTTAATAAAATAACTTCCAACTTATTTTTGATTCAACGTCACATGATCTCTGTCTAAATCAACATGGAAACAGACTTTCAAAATAGCAAACTATCAGGTCCTACTCGATACCCATTAAAACACGAGAGCGATTTAACGTCACATTCAGCACTAAGGTAAATAAACAATTTTAAAGTAACTGACCACACCAAAGACCTGTTGCATATCTTTTTTTTTTATAAATAAACCGATAGCACTCAAATACTTTAAAATCAAATTTAACCTCATTCGATTAAAAAGATATTCTAAACTGGCTGCTCGGTAAAAATCTCTCACATCTTAAAATCTATACAGCTGATCAAAACATGTCTACAAACATGAAATTATCGCCAGTATCATCCAATCTACTGGCTCTGTCATTATTTGTTAATATTCACTATACGGACATTTCATGTGCAGTATTTCAAGCCGAGAGCATGGCTTTCCCAACACTGCCAAGTACTAGCGAATAGATGACAAAGCCTTCAAAACCTATCATTTCACAGCTTTGAACACAGTCACTACTCTTCTCGAAGAGCGTCCAACCAGAAACACGATCAACCGTAGAGTATTATTTTCCATAAATAAAAAACCCCAAAACAGATCGCACAATTGCTGCAACAGTTTACCAAGTCACAAATAATGAAATTCAGCCGAGAAGAACTACCCGCAGATATGGATATTCAATTATTCTCACATCAATTAATACATGGTCCATGTGTGAAAGTTTGTCAGTTACGGTGGCACATCATTTGAGGTTGGACATCATTTGAAATAACAATATTTTTATTAATAAATATGATTTCTATGTCAGTGAAGATGAGGTCGCATTGAAAGAGGAACAATATTATGAAACTTGAAATAAAGATTACATTTTTTTTTCAAAAGTAAGCTTATACATCTCATTGCGTACATCCGATGAATACATGTTTAGTTAGGAGCAATTGGTGTGTAATTGGGAGCATGTTCTTGGTGTAACTTTGTGTCATGATACGTGAACAATACAATCCCTTTTCTGACAAAGCTATTAACAATGTAATAGTTGGAGTAAAACTATCATTTCCATTATGGAATGAGACACCAACATTGTGGTAAACCCTCACATTTGCATGCAAATAAAAGAATATAATGACAAACGTTTCAAATCATACTGGAATGCTACATAATAATGTGCGCTGGTAAAGACTGGTACATCACAACTGATTAAAACTCAGTTTTAATTAATATAGTAAGTTAAATGTGTGGATACAAATATGGTTCGTGCGAGAGCTTTAGGGCAAATCAGAATGATTGATTAGAAAAACTGAAAGAAATGGTGTCCTCTATTTAAGGCGACGCGAAATTAAAACCTAACTGACGCTGGTTATTTGGATATTGTACTTCTGAAATAAAATAATGTCATTACTAAAAGGAATATAGTGTAGGTGATTCGGCATGTATGTGTGTATATACAATGTACACTGTATACCTAATAGTTTAGCGGCCCAGGCCTTTATATATCTATTTGGAGTATTTATTCATGCAAACCTATTGTGTCTTTACGCGATATTGGAGACGTTTTAGGTCATATATTTCGTGTACCTGTCAAAAACTTGAGGATGTCGTTGTTGTAATTTGCTCACCTTTTCAGTCGAACTCGGAAGCTGAGAAGTATATTTTGTCCCTTCTTTGGCACATTATTCTTATGTCTTAATCATCTATGAATCACTAAGACATCGTTGGAGTAACCGCCAGTTCTTTATGACGTATAAGTGCACATATTTAGAGCTTCGATTCGTCTCCGCGATGGTTGAAAACTTCGTCTTTCGGCCATGCTTGTTGGTGAAAGAGGGAGTCGTCAGCCAGTCGCGTGCATCTCTTGGGGGTGTGTTTACGTTGACTTATTTGATTGATTGGTTGATCAGCTCGGGATGCTATAAATAGCGGACATTTTCTAGGTTAGGGGTTCTCCTGCACTTTTCTCGTTCGTTTCGGATGTGAATGTACGGAGACAATTTCGGCCCGCAAACTAAATTTATCGTAACTCCAGAAATGGCACAATGGCAGGTTAGCCACCCGCCTCTGGTGAGTTACATCTAAGAATAGGAACCATGATGCAGTTGTTATTCCCGTCTGTGGATACACCATCATGTGATCTTATTAGTATGTAAACAGGTCGGGATTTCTTGATTGCATCATCGCGCACGTTGCTCCAAGTCGTGAAATTATGAGACGACTCTTGGAAGTTTCTAACGATATCGCTTGATAATAATTCACCAAGTCGATCATTAAATTGGAGCTTGAAGTTGAATTTAGACATCTTCTCCAAATATTTTGGCAATTTATGTAGACGTTTCACCACATAGGTTATTTTTGGAGGTCTCCGTTTTCGGAGTTAGCCCATTCCGTAGACTCGTTGCACCGAATACGGGAAACCCATGCGGGGCAAGCATTCGCGAGTTGCACCGTTTTCGGAGTAAGCCTAAATTCTGCAACCTGCACCCAGTTTAGTGCTGTTATTTGCACCATTTTCGGAGTACTGAAACATATATTTTTGACACCTGGTTATAAATACCCTGCAAGCTCTGTGGTGCCGGATTTGGCACAAACTTAACCAGCCATGCAGTGCCGGATTTGGCACAAACTTAACCAGCCATGCAGTGCCGGATTTGGCACAAACTAATGCTGCACCAGATCCGGAGTAATACTAATGCTGCACCAGATCCGGAGTAATACTAATGCTGCACCGGATTCGGAGTAATACCCATTATAGCATAGATGAACCAAGTCCATTCCATACTGTGCCAGATTTGGCACAATGAATTCTGAGCTGATCATTTTATTATGTATGCTAACTGATATCGTACAGTACATACATATATCGTAATATACTTATATACAAAGTTTGTACATTGGTAAATAAAACTGTTCCTATTGTATTGCACCTGAATCACAATCTCCGTTATCTTTGAGTCTGAGTTTTGTATGTCTAGTTTATTACTGTCTCACGCGAACCCAATCCATGGTTTACAGAGTACCTAACTCTGAATGTGATGTGTCTACCCTTTTCTCATAAGCCTCCGGAGAGAATTCACACACCAGTGAGATACACTGAGTGACAGCAAGGGTAGCGCGTTACATTTGGTGGCAGCGGTTACGGATACATTTGATTGGATATTTTAGTACCGGACACAGTGGTAAAAAAAAAAAAATCCATTTAGTGAGGCAGTATACTAGCTAGAACAGACTTTTGGAGATTTATTAAAAATCCTAACTGAAAATGGACTCCGATGACGATGTGGTGACTTTTAAAACACCGAACCTATGTGGTGACGACAGTGATGCCGATGATACCGATCTTGAAATCCCTGACCTGGAGAAATCTGTATTGCTTGAAATTGATAATACTAATGAAGAAAAAGAATCTTCTTCAAAGGAGCTTACATGCATTATCAGAGAAGCTTAATCAAATTCTCAATCGAATAAAATGCCTTAAGAAAGACAATAAGGATCATTGGGATCTATTTTGTCAAAATGTAAAGCGTTTGGATGATAAATATGAAAGATTATCCGGCGAGGTTAGACGAGCTAGGGAGACGGCCGACAAACGTACTGTGAAACAGTTTGACTTGAAGAGACCAGACTTTTATGACGCCCATCAGTCCCATTCTGCTCCAGGAATGGAGAGAATCAGTGGATACTGTTGAAACGAGACCTGTACTGAGGTAGGGGCAGCATCTTGACTCTGAGAAAGGGGAAAATAGCAATATACATTCACAGTTGAGCTCTTCATGGCCCAGAAAAAGCACTGGTTTGAAACAGGGAGATTCTATTGATAGTACTCAGGAAATTGTTAGAATTGGCGAGTCCAATTATTCACTCGGTGCTGAGAATGAACACCGTCAAAGAGCTACAGTAGGTGGTTTTGGACAAGTCCGATATGATGCAGGTGACATGGGCACTGGTCAAATTCCTACGAGTTCCTCCTCTGTTCGATCTGCATATAATGGGACACCAAAAATGAAACCTCAGACTTATGATGGACTTGATGATTGGAAAGAATGGCTCAATCAGTTTGGAATTTTGGCTGATATAAATGGATGGGATTATTCCACGAAGCCATTGTACCTTGCAGGAAGCCTTAAGGGAGCTGCAAGAGCTGTCCTCAGTGAGTTATCCGAGAATGGAAGGCGCAACTATGACTGCCTTGTCAAAGCTCTCAGTTATCGGTTCGGTTCAGTAAATCGAGCTGAAGTGTTCAGAGCTAGATTACAAACCAGGTTGAGAGGAAAAACTGAAACTCTACCGGAACTAGCTCAGTCTATCAGAAAGTTGACTCGTCAGGCATACCCCAATGCACCTATTGCTCTACTTGATACTCTGGCAATCGATCACTTCATCGATGCAATACATGATGCTAATATGAGACTTCGCTTGCGTGAAGCTCAACCTAAGACTATGGGTGATGTTGAAGTGGTAGCCGTCCGTCTAGAAACGCACAGGTTGGCGGATCGCCAACGTGGTCGTCATGTACATGTAGCCAATTGTGCACCAGGAAATTCTGAGGACTCAAAGTCACCAGATGAATTAGGAACTAACATTTCATCTCTTGTGACTGAATTAAAAGAGTTGAAGAAGGAATTTTCTGAATTGAAGAGAGGCATTGGGAAAGGGGGAACAACTCCAATGAGGCCACCCTATAGACCACATGATACTGGTGGGAACAGAAATCCGAGACCAGACAGAAATTGGAGAGATGCTAGACCAAATGAGAGGGGCGATAACCAATTTTATCAGGGCAATCGCGGTGGTCCTAGTTCCCGAAATGCTGCCTTTAGCAGAAATAACAATCAGGGAAACTATCAGTCGCCGAGCTCCAGGGTCGGGACCCGGCCAGATTTTCAAGGCCCAACCTCGTAATGATTAACAATTTACTGGGTAGTGGGGAGGGTCTTTTTGTTGCTGCTGCAGTAGAGAATAGACCTGTTGCTATGTTGGTTGATACAGGTGCTAATGTAACGATATTGAAAACAGAGATTTTCAATCGTTTACCCCTTGCATCACGCCCAGAAGTTGTCCATGTAAATAAAAGTTTGGTTACTGCCACTGGTGATATTACACCGTTTGATGGTTGTGTTGAAGTTAGTATTCGTTTCGGGAAATTGGCCGATATTCAAATTGAATGTATACTGGGGATGGATTTCCTCACAAAACATAAGTGTGATTTGAAACTCAGTACTGGCAGATTGTCAGTAAATAATGAGGAAATACCTTGTTACAGGCATGTCAATGACATAGAACCTACTTGTTGCAGAATATCTGTTGCTGAGAATACCCTTATTCCCTCAGGAAGTGAAGTAGTGGTTTCAGGGAAAGCTGTTGAAATTCCATATGGAATGCATTATGGGATTGTGGAGCCTGTAGATAGATTTATGCAGAGAAATGAGCTGTTATTGGCAAAAGCGGTAGTAGGCCCTAGCCAAGGCGTAATACCACTGCGTATTATGAATCCTACTGATCGAGCTCAAATGCTGTACAAGAATACGATAGCTGCAGTTTGTGATCCTGGAATTGAAATTATCCAGGTTGATGAGAAAACAGAAAATTGTTCTGTAGCAAAGTCTCCATTTCCTAGTCATTTAGTGGATCTCGTTGAGAGGAGTTCCCAAAATTTGACTGGAGCTGAAAAAAAGGAAATGAGTGAACTTTTAGTTGAGTTTCAGGATATCTTCTCCAAAGATGGGAATGATATTGGACGTACACATTTAGTGGAGCATGAAATTGATACGGGGAATGCACGTCCTGTTAAGCAAAATGCAAGACGTGTCCCTTTGGCTAGACAAGCAGTGGTTGAAGAGGAAGTGAATAAAATGCTTGAGAATGGAATAATAGAGCCTAGCTTCAGTCCTTGGTCTTCTCCCATTGTTTTGGTGAAGAAGAAAGATTCCACCATACGCTTTTGTGTGGATTATAGAATGGTGAATGATCTTACTCAGAAAGATAGTCACCCACTCCCTAGAATTGATGATACTTTGGATTCTTTGTCAGCAGCAACTTGGTTCTCGACTATGGATCTCAAAAGTGGTTACTGGCAGGTGGGGATGTCTGAAAAAGACAAATCCAAGACTGCGTTCTCGACAGGGAGGGGAGGTTTTTTCCAATTTACGTTTATGCCATTCGGTTTAGCAAATTCTCCCGCCACTTTTGAGAGGCTAATGGAGCGAGTTTTAGCAGGGCTATCACACGAAATCTGTATGGTGTATTTGGATGACATCATTTGTTTTGGAAAACATTCCATGAGGAATTAGAAAATTTGAGACAGATATTCACCAGACTCCGAGTTGCTAATTTGAGTCCAAAGAAATGTGACTTGTTCCGTAAGGAAGTGGCGTTTCTTGGTCATATCATTAGTGAGCATGGAGTAAGTACAGATCCCAAGAAAGTGGAAGCTGTAAGAGATTGGCCAATTCCTAGAAATGTCAAAGATGTTCGAAGCTTTTTAGGCTTATGTTCCTATTATCGGAAATTTATTGAAGGTTTTGCCAATACAGCCAGACCGTTGCATCATTTGACGGAACATGATTGTTCATTTGTCTGGACAGAAGAATGTGATCACGCATTCTCAACCCTGAAGAATAAAATGATCTCAGCTCCAATATTGGCATATCCCATACCTGAGGAGGAGTTCATATTGGATACTGATGCTAGTAATTTTGCTATAGGTGGAGTTCTGTCTCAGATACAAAATGGAGTCGAGAAAGTTATAGCTTATTACAGCAAAGCCCTCAGTAAAACTGAACGCAATTACTGTGTTACACGCAGAGAATTGCTTGGTGTAGTTTTGAGTGTAAAACAATTCCATCACTACTTGTATGGTCGACACTTCAAAGTCAGAACAGACCACGGTTCTCTGAGATGGCTGCTTCACTTCAAAAATCCTGAAGGCCAAGTAGCTAGATGGATAGAGACATTAGGTACCTATGACATGGAGATAGAACATCGTAAAGGGCGTTTACATTCTAATGCCGATGCTCTATCAAGGAGACCGTGTTATGATGATGGCTGTAATCATTGTAAAAGGCTTGACCAGAAACATGATCATTCAGAGAATGAAATACATGTAGTAGTTGGGAATGTTCACAAAATAGATTCCAATATAAAGGATGATATACATGTAGAACAATCAGCTACAGATTGTACATGTATAATCACTCCAGATAAAATGCATAATTTGCAGCAATCAGATCCCAAGATTGGAATTGTACTCAGTTGGAAGTTGAAAGGTACACGTCCTCCTTGGTCAGAAATTAGTGCTTTGTGCGCCGAGATCAAACACTATTGGTGTATTTGGGATACCTTGTATTTACACAATCAGGTGTTGTACAAGAAATGGGAATCCGAGACTGGAAATGAAATAAAATGGCATGTGATATTGCCCGAGATTCTGAGACATAAAGTCTTGACTGAATTACATAATTCTCTTACTGCCGGTCACCTTGGGGAAAGGAAAACGTTGGGCAGAGTTAGGGAGAGATTCTATTGGTGTCCTCTCAGAAGAGATGTGGAGCACTGGTGCAGAGTTTGTGACATGTGTGCCTCCAGAAAGAGACCTAGAAATAATTTCAAGGCCCCAATGAAACAGTATATTGTTGGAAGGCCGATGCAACGGATAGCTTTGGATGTAATGGGTCCTCTTACTACCACAGATAGCAGGAATAGATATATTCTTGTTGTGGGTGATTATTTTACAAAGTGGGTTGAAGCCATTCCTATGAGGAATCAAGATGCTACCACTATAGCAGAAAAGTTACTTGAAAGAGTTGTCTCCCTTTTTGGTGTACCAGATGAAATTCATTCTGATCAAGGTTCCAACTTTCAGTCACAGGTATTTTCTGAGCTGTGTAAACTGATGGGAAGTCAGAAAACGAGAACCACACCTTATCATCCACAGAGTGATGGGATGGTGGAAAGAATGAATCGGACACTGGAGAATATGTTGTCTGCTTTTGTGTCGGACAATCAGAGAGATTGGGATGTGCATCTTCCACTCATGATGATGGCATACTGTTCCTCTGTACACGAAACCACTGGTGTTACACCCTGTGCAATGATGCTTGGAAGGGAGATTAGGATGCCCGTAGATCTGATGTTTGGTAAACCTGAAAGCATAGAAACGGAAGTTTCAGATTATGCTTATGATCTTTCTCATAGAATGGAAAGAGTGCATGATGTCGCTCGGAAACATATGAAGTTAACCAGTGACAAGATGAAGAAAAATTATGATTCTGGCATAAATATGCATATATATGAAGTTGGTGATAAAGTATGGCTTCATAATGCTGCTCGAAAAAAAGGGTTAAGCCCAAAACTACAGAGGCATTGGAAGGGACCTTATATAGTTACACATAGACTCTGTGATATTACTTATCGTGTGCAATGGACACCAAAATCAAAACCTTGTGTGGTACATCACAATAGGCTTAAACCATATAAAGGGGAGAATGGCCCTACATGGTTTAAGGGGAAAATCACCAAGATTGGTGACAATTGTGAGATGCCCACTCCAGATGATATTATAAATCTAGGGAAGAGTGAACAAGGAACTGATGGTGACACGGACATGAGTAATGATACGAAGACTGACAGTGTTAAAATGAATAAATTGATAGCAGACAAAAATGAAGTAAAGAATTCCAGTATGACTGGTAGAGACAAACTAAACGTCCCACATGTCCATCCTCATCGAGGAAATGAACGACCCCGCCGGACACGCAGACAGCCTCGCCGGCTTGGTGAATTTTAATCTGTAATTATAGACAGATAATAAAATAGAAATATTCAATTATACTTGTTTCCAGATCAAGTTCTGGGTATGCTGTACCTGTGACAATTTTGAGACGGTGCGACGGGCTGCAGCAGAGCGCCACGTATTAGAACACCATTCGGGGTTCGGCTGGAAATGTCTATTATGTAGAAAGACCTTTCATAGGTGGGTGCCCAACCACAGTCAATGTGAGAATTCAGCACTGGCTGTGGTCAACTGCCTTACGGGAGAAGTTGGGCCGGAGGTGGATGAGAAATATGCAGAATTCAAGGCGATAATTTTCGAGACGAAGGTGAAGATGACGATGAAGCCACGAGTTCCTGTCACATATCAACCCAGTCCAGGGCTGAAGGGCAGGACCCAGAGGCCCGGATTGAAGCGCCAGTTCCAGAATACCAGCATGTCAGGGAGTAGACCTGTGGACCGGGCTACTCTCTCTAAACTTCAAAAGGCTGGACCTTCTCACTCTAAACTTCAAAAGGCTGGACCTTCTCACTCTAAACTTCAAAAGGCTGGACCTTCTCACTCTAAACTTCAAAAGCCCGGACCTTCCCATTCTTCTGACTCTCCAAAGGCTGGACCTTTGCGATCAACTTTCTGTATTCCAAAGTTACCCCCTGCTGGACAGGTAGTGGTAGATTTGACAGAGTCTTTATGCAGTCCTATTCGTGCCCCTGTAGACCAGGAGGAGGCCACTCCTGCCGGACAGGAGACCAGTTTGGAGGCGCAGGAACGTCCTCCAATAATATGTACTATAAGAAGAACCCCCGACCCTCACCAATCCTTCTCGAATGTCTTACAGCTGGACTGTAAGAGTGATGTCGGGGATATCTCTGCCTCGGAAGTTTCAGTTCAGGCTGGACCTGCAGGAGATGCTGGACTTCCGAATACCAATGTCACTACACCAATGGATCTAGAGGAGAAGCGAGGATGGAGGAGAACCATTACAGCCATGGAGCAGGACTCTGGTTATATTGATACCATTTTGCAGGGTCTACAGGAACAACAACAGGGGCGGGTTATTTTGAATGTGGGTGGGACTAGATTTGAAACATCAATGAGCAGTTTGCGGCTGGAGCCTACATCCGTCTTCGGCATGATAGCCAGTCACAAGTATAAGTATCCACCACTGGAAGAGTCACGGGGGGGAGTTGTCTATTTTTTTGACCGGGAGCCACTCCATTTTAGGCACTGCTTGAATTATTTGAGGAATGGGGGCATTACGGAAGCGTCCACCTTACCTTCCGAGCGGAGATATCTTGTAGAGCTGCGTCGCGAGGCGCAGTTCTATAAGCTCGATGGTTTGCTGGACGTTGTAAATCGTAAGTTGACCTTTCTTAACGAGTCGTAAATTCCAAATTTGGGGGGGAGAGAGAGGTGACCGTTGTTTTGTTTTTGTTGTTAAAATTGGGGGCGGGAGGATTTATTCTTACTATGGTTTTTATGGGATAGCTGTGCTGATCCCATAGGTATATTAATAATTGTCATCAATTGTCTATCACATGTACTGTTCCGGCCATCAATCAAAATTATCTGTTCTGATCATTTGAAACTTGTTGGAGATTAACTGAGAAACTCTCCTGTAAACAGTTTGGAATTTGAATTAGGAGAGTATTCGTTACATGTACATTGAGTCCTTTAGGGACAGAATATATATATATATGTTCCCGTTTACAGTATTAATATTCGACCGATTTAAAGTTGAAGTTGTTTTATCTGTTTGAGCTTTGTGGTCTAGGGGAGATAACTCCTATGTGATAATGATAAACGTTAATGTGAACCACAATTTGCTACATGTATAATGAATCTGGTTGAATTGTATACCTATTGTCTAAAATATTGTTCCTGTTTATCTGGTTTCGTTTATATATATACTTATTGCTCAAAAATATGCTAACCCGACTGGGACATATTTACATGTAAATAATTAGAGGGTGTTATATAATAATATTCTAACTACAACTACAACTCTCTGAGTTATTCTTTTCCAGACTCCGGTTCAGGAGCGTTTGCCTCTAGTACAACTTGTTTGTGATGAGAAGATTTGGGGACCAAATTTTATAGAGGTGGGGGCAATGTAGCGGCCCAGGCCTTTATATATCTATTTGGAGTATTTATTCATGCAAACCTATTGTGTCTTTACGCGATATTGGAGACGTTTTAGGTCATATATTTCGTGTACCTGTCAAAAACTTGAGGATGTCGTTGTTGTAATTTGCTCACCTTTTCAGTCGAACTCGGAAGCTGAGAAGTATATTTTGTCCCTTCTTTGGCACATTATTCTTATGTCTTAATCATCTATGAATCACTAAGACATCGTTGGAGTAACCGCCAGTTCTTTATGACGTATAAGTGCACATATTTAGAGCTTCGATTCGTCTCCGCGATGGTTGAAAACTTCGTCTTTCGGCCATGCTTGTTGGTGAAAGAGGGAGTCGTCAGCCAGTCGCGTGCATCTCTTGGGGGTGTGTTTACGTTGACTTATTTGATTGGTTGGTTGATCAGCTCGGAATGCTATAAATAGCGGACATTTTCTAGGTTAGGGGTTCTCCTGCACTTTTCTCGTTCGTTTCGGATGTGAATGTACGGAGACAATTTCGGCCCGCAAACTAAATTTATCGTAACTCCAGAAATGGCACAATGGCAGGTTAGCCACCCGCCTCTGGTGAGTTACATCTAAGAATAGGAACCATGATGCAGTTGTTATTCCCGTCTGTGGATACACCATCATGTGATCTTATTAGTATGTAAACAGGTCGGGATTTCTTGATTGCATCATCGCGCACGTTGCTCCAAGTCGTGAAATTATGAGACGACTCTTGGAAGTTTCTAACGATATCGCTTGATAATAATTCACCAAGTCGATCATTAAATTGGAGCTTGAAGTTGAATTTAGACATCTTCTCCAAATATTTTGGCAATTTATGCAGACGTTTCACCACATAGGTTATTTTTGAAGGTCTCCGTTTTCGGAGTTAGCCCATTCCGTAGACTCGTTGCACCGAATACGGGAAACCCATGCGGGGCAAGCATTCGCGAGTTGCACCGTTTTCGGAGTAAGCCTAAATTCTGCAACCTGCACCCAGTTTAGTGCTGTTATTTGCACCATTGTCGGAGTACTGAAACATATATTTTTGACACCTGGTTATAAATACCCTGCAAGCTCTGTGGTGCCGGATTTGGCACAAACTTAACCAGCCATGCAGTGCCGAATTTGGCACAAACTAATGCTGCACCAGATCCGGAGTAATACTAATGCTGCACCGGATTCGGAGTAATACCCATTATAGCATAGATGAACCAAGTCCATTCCATACTGTGCCAGATTTGGCACAATGAATTCTGAGCTGATCATTTTATTATGTATGCTAACTGATATCGTACAGTACATACATATATCGTAATATACTTATATACAAAATTTGTACATTGGTAAATAAAACTGTTCCTATTGTATTTCACCTGAATCACAATCTCCGTTATCTTTGAGTCTGAGTTTTGTATGTCTAGTTTATTACTGTCTCACGCGAACCCAATCCATGGTTTACAGAGTACCTAACTCTGAATGTGATGTGTCTACCCTTTTCTCATAAGCCTCCGGAGAGAATTCACACACCAGTGAGATACACTGAGTGACAGCAAGGGTAGCGCGTTACAATAGTAGGTTAGCATCACATATAAGAGATATAAAGCTAGAAATTGAAATACGAGTGTATGGGGTCGGCAATGCATTGAATAAGTGTAGCATGATGGAAGCTCCCGAACTGTATGAGAATATGGGGTCGAAGTTTAGTTCAGGAGATAGAGGGCGGGGATCATTGCACCGAGTGTGGGGACATACTCCCGGGGGTAGCGCATGCATTGAAGAAGTGCAGGATGATGGAAGCTGGCGGAATATATGATGGTATGGGGTCCGGCAAAGCTTAGTTTAGAAGATATACGATGGGGCTCGGTGTCCCAGGGTTGGGAACATACTCCCGAGGGTAGCACATGGGTTGAATAAGTGTAGGATTTTTTGTTGTTTAATTGAATTTTTTTATTCACCAACCGAGAAATTGCTAACAAATTAACACATGAATTGTAATGATATATACACAGATGTCGAAAAAGAAGAAGGATATGGTAATCGGCGGGAGAAAACCCCAGGGGGCTTGAGGTATCCCAGCATAATACAAAGGGCATATACATTTATAAAGACGTCAGTTTTTGTTGTGACGATGTTGAGAAATAAACGGTATTGTCAGCGAGTGCGGTGAATGAAATACAACCATTGGTACATACTGTATGTGTTTAATTAAAAGTGTATATGGGTGTAGTGTTATCTGCTTGCAGATAATGTTTCGCAAGTGTTTTGAATAATGATATGGATGTACATTTTTGTAAGTCGGAGGGTAACTTGTTCCATTCTCTAGGGGCTTTGATTTTTGGTGTGTGAAATGAAAGATCGGTTCGGAAGACGGGTCTACATAATTTGTTTGAGGAACCCCAATGGTGTATGTCAGATAATTTGGTGAAGTAATTATGGAATGGTTTGAGCAACAATGAGCAATGATGGGTGAATTTCGGACTGAATTGTAACATAACATAACGATTAAGTTCTAAGACCGGCAGTACTTTGAGGCTGACAAATAAAGGGCTTGAGTGTTCGAATTTATTCGGAAGGGAAATAATTCGAATTGCTCTTTTTGCAGGAGAATTAGAGGTTTTAAGTGGCTAACATAAGTGTTGCCCCAAATGACATTACCATAGGATAGATAGGGATAAATGAGTGAATAGTACAAGATATAAAGGGTTCTTTTGTTTAGACATTAGGATGATCTAAGCTCCCAAAATATATGAGGATATGGGGTCGGCCAAAGTTTAGTTTCGAAGATATAGGGTGGGGGTCGGTGCCTCAGGGTGGGGAAATGCTCCCCGAGGGTAGTGAGCGGGTTCAAAAAGTGTAGGCTGATGTAAGCATCTGGAATATATGGGGGTTTCGGGGTCGGGCGGTCCTTAGTTTAGGAGACATAGGGCGAGGCCGAGAAGCTGTGGACAGGACAATTTCCTTTAAACTTTAACATTAGTCCAAAACTTTAACTTTACTTCGTCATGCAGATAGACAGACCCTGGGGGTGGGGACATGCTCCCCGAGGGTAGTGGATGGGTTGAATAAGTTTAGGCTGATGTAAGCATCTGGAATAAATGGGGTTCGGGCAGCCTTAGTTCAGGAGACGGGGTGAGGCCGAGAAGCTGTGGTCAGGAAAAAAAGTCAAAAACTAACGTTACTCCCGCGGATGGACAGACATACATCATTGTGCCACCTATATCGAGCTTTCCGCAGCTAAAGCTACTGGCTCGATAATAAAATCGTTTCGGTTATTTGAGCTTGTTTATTTGATTGTTCATAAAAAAACAACAATAAAAATACTAACTGGTATATGCTGTAAATTAAACCTTGTGCATAGAATTACGTTTACGTGGAGAAGCTCATTATACTACTGTTGCCGTAAGAAATTACGTAATAAACCAATTTAATATAGCCGTTAACTATCAACAACAAAGTACTCCTCATTTACTTGCCACTCTGGCCTACATGTTCCTCACCCTAAAACTTTATGATAAAATAATACCACGCTGCAGATTGCATTTGTCTTATATGTGTGTAATTATGATAGCTTATTTCTTTGCAATTGTCTTGTTGTTAGAGGGCCTCAGGGAAGAACAGTTTTTCAAACTGACTGAGTATTTTTGTAAACCCTCAGAAAATAAAGTTATATATATATATATATATATTTAGCGCGCTTACTGATTGGTTCGGTTCAGTGAAACCCTTCGAGCTATTTATATGCAGAACTGCTATCGATAACTAACCAAGCCAGTGTATCGATCGTAACCTATCGATTGATTCACTGGCTCGTGAGGATGGACACACTCCCAGAAATATTCAGGGAATAATCCTGAATAAATCAGGCTACACATCCACAACTCAATTTCAGGGATTTTACCTGAAATCCAGGGATAATTTCCTGACATTCAGGTATATCATCCATGAATTAAAGCTAAATTACCTGAATTTTAGGGGATTTTACGTACCTGAATAGGGTCGGGAACTTATTAATCAGGGTTGTAAATTCGCCTGAATTTCAGGGAAAATCATCTCATTCAGGGATCTTTTTTCTGAAATTCAGGAAATTATCCCTGGATTTCAGGTAAAATCCCTGAAATTGAGTTGTGGATGTGCAGCCTGATTTATTCAGGATTATTCCCTGAATATTTCTAAGAGTGCAGGTTGTCGAGTAATACCACTTAAAATTAGCCGATAAAATGTCTCCTTAAGTAACGTAGATACAGAAATGATGTTATCATGAAGAGTACGAATGGTTTAATCGACAAGTTCCATTCTACATCTGTATCACATATAACTATCCACTCCTTTGGAATTGCGGTCTTAATTACAGCGAAAAATGTCTCTATCATAAGCGTATCTGCATTAGGACAATCAGACAGTACCATCTCTGTTGCTACAGAAATCAAGAAACCAGGTAAAACGATACATAAAAGAGTATTTATTAGGCAAAACAATTTTGCTTTCAAAGACAATTTATAATACAGATTTTTACCATTCTCGGATTCAAAAATACAGGTTTACACCAACTCTGATATCCATTATAACCCCAAACCTCAAATATGCTTTTGTAATTCAGACCATGCCACCATAACTTACCGGTAATATTCGGACAAAGAATAAATAGGCAAGTGATTTCTCACAAGTCATATAATTAAACGCCACGTTAAAAGTGTGGCGTACTGACAAGAAGTCACATGACCCCACAGACAAGTATACAGACTGCATATTTCTAAACATCATCACAAGAACCGAAAGTGATGTCTGCGATGATTTGTTTTACAACCACGTTTTTATTGTAGCCGTTCAAGTGGAATGAATGAATGACATGATCAGACGCAACCACCTCGCTGGGGGTCTAATAACACCCCAGCCACCAATCAGATTTTTGGACCGGATTCGGGGCCTTCGCGCACATCGCCGGAAGTGACATCATATATAGTAAAATAGATGTTTACCGAATATTTCGATTACTTTTCAAGTCTGCATAATACCTCCGTTGACCTAGCGTTAAAAAGAATTATCTGTAGATAATTTTCCCTGTTTATCTGGACAGAGCATATGAAAAGTAGTTCGCTCATGTGTAACACTAAATGAGTTGTTCGGCCAGATTCAAACTGAACCGTGCGTTGGTTGGTTTCCCCTATACGTCATAGCAACGTAGTAAAGGTCAACTTCCGCTATTGGTGGCAGGGATGGTAATGGAGCCTGCGAAATGGAGCATGCGCTGTGGGGAGGTTG
>JAVTVY010013259.1:0-55923 GCA_036873755.1 Hanleya hanleyi | reverse complement strand
ATGGTTACAAATGTTACTATTTCCTGTTGAATGTTCACGTGCACGTTGTTTCAAACACATATCCGTTTTGCCGATATATTGGCTGTCACATGCCGGGCAGGTGAATTTGTAAATAATAGAACTTCTGTATTTTGTAGGGGTTGGATCTTTATTGGAAACGAAAAATCCTATTTTCTTCGTTTGCCAGAGTGTTATGAAACGCACATCCTTTCGTTTTAGGTAACGTTTGGTTTTAGATATGCATTTATGTGCGACCTTTTCACCATACTGTCCTAAATAAGGTAATCTCATCCAGATTTTGGGAATGTCGGCGGTTTCGTCCTGTTGTTGATTATACCGAGGCTTGGGTTTAAATTTCTCAATGAGACGTTGTGCTGTGTATATACAGGAAACAGACTCATACCGGACAGTACGCCCACTGTGATAGTTTTGGACCATGGAGCAGGAAAATTGCATGGGTGAGGGCTCTTGTTTCTCGAGCCTGGAAAATCTGTACCCCAGGCTTGCTATTGAACAACGAACTCCTACAGATAAAGCAGTTCATGCTGTGGAATGGTTTTACGAAGCACACAGCACAACGTCTCATTGAGAAATTTAAACCCAAGCCTCGGAATAATCAACAACAGGACGAAACCGCCGACATTCCCAAAATCTGGATGAGATTACCTTATTTAGGACAGTATGGTGAAAAGGTCGCACATAAATGCATATCTAAAACCAAACGTTACCTAAAACGAAAGGATGTGCGTTTCATAACACTCTGGCAAACGTTTCCAATAAAGATCCAACCCCTACAAAATACAGAAGTTCTACATTGTATTATTTACAAATTCACCTGCCCGGCATGTGACAGCCAATATATCGGCAAAACGGATAGGTGTTTGAAACAACGTGCACGTGAACATTCAACAGGAAATAGTAACATTTGTAACCATATTGACAACTGCGAGGGATTTCAGATCTGGAGCCTGTTCCACCAACCAGATTCTCCCACTGACATTAGTAAAGCCGAAAAGTCCGGACTAATGATTCAAGAAAACTGTGAAATAATAGACTCTTCTAGACACTGGTCCGAAGTCCTCTTACGAGAGGCGTTAGCTATAAGACGCTAAAAACCAGACTTAAATCATGGTCTAAAAGCATCAAAGGAACTTGTTTTATTCCGATAAATGTATTAACTGTTTTATAACAGTTCTTGATTATTATGTTGTCTCAAAGTATCGGGTGGTTGTGTTGCCTTAACAGTCTGGATATCTTCACTGTGAACACTACTTGTATAATACTGTCTGCCTGAATCAACAACATGAACACTATTCAATACTCTGACTTTTGCCGCTCTAATGCCCAAAGCTACTCACTAGTTTTTTGCTCACCATTTTGACCAAACATCTGATTGGCTGACTTGATACTCACATTTGTTGTACATACCTTGTTAAATACTGGAGTTGTCTCATTGTAAATATTCCTGACGATGGCATAAATATATGTTGAAATATTGAATTCACAAGATGTCTTTTCTAAGTATATTCGGAGTTACTTTCCTCCTATAATATATACCTTGTGTTCCTTTTATTAACCTGACTGTTTTATCCTAGCAAAAATTTTGTGTTTTATATTCGTATTGTAGACTTCTTGATTGCAATATAGTCATATTTATGTCATGTGTATATATTTATTACTATAATGATAATCATTCTTTATGGCCCTCTGGCAAAGAGACTTTGTTATGACGGAATTGATATTTTTGGAACATCATGAAGTCTTGCTGGCATCGTTAAAACTGTTGACCGCTTCTCTCCTGTGGGAAACTAGCATATTTTTATGTATACTATGATTGTTTTTTTTAAATCTGATTTTAATGCTGTTATATGGAATATTGAATAGGTATTTGGATTATGCACGCGGAAATTCCTTAATGGACAATGGCTGAATATTGAATGACGGACTGGGCGCTTAAATGTATATAAGTGAATTACCATCACGAGAAATATTTGCATGTATATGGGTCACATTACCTGATAGCGTATTATCCATCAGGACTTTATTGACCGTCTTTGTTATTAAGTGTCGGTTTTCAAGAAAACTGAACGCCGATATATTAATGTCAGAAGCACTAAAGCAATCCTTAGCTCTATAGTGGATCGGTTTGGACCTCATTTATAAACTTTATCCCTCCCCAGACAAAACTTGTTTTAGTTGATAGACTAGTATGTATTGTTCAGGGAAAGTGATGTTGGAGCGATCGGTGAATGTGGCTAATATACGTTTTAGCCTTGTTCCCATGATACTCATGGTAGCAACGTAAAGTATAAAAGATGGGGGTACACATGTTTGCCGATCAAATTCACTCCTTTACATACCCGGAAACCACACGGTAGGGTCCTATTCCTCTCAGCATCCGGGACCCCGTGGGATCCTATTCCTCCTAACACCTGCGTCTTGAAACAGGGATATTTAGAATGATGAAAAAAAACTTGGGGTATATGTTCCTTCCTTTGTTTTTGCTGAATAATTCAAGTTTTATCATAGCATATATAGAAATGGAAAACCCAGTGTCTTAAACCGTTCTGCCTATCAGTTGTGTACCCTACCACGGTCCTCTCGCTAAAACCGGCAAATCCGGCATTCGCGATCGGTAGCAAGCCGTCGTCAACAAAATACTTGCGAGTTAAGTATCGACACTTTGCACCGTAATTCATACAGGTATAATTATAGCAATACGTTGTGATCTACAACAACGTTTCTGACCAATGCCTTTAATATTTTCGTGAAGTTGAGTGAAAAATATTTCAAGATACTCAATAAGCGTTTAGCTAATTTCATAGTCTTTATATTCAAACCCAATACCTTGTATTTGAACGTAATCGGAGCAAAACCGTACTGTATTATCTCACCGTAGTCCTACATTGTACATTTAAGATACAATAATGTTTCTTCCTAACCATGTTTTCAACAATTCTGTTGCCAGAGTGTAAACGAGTATAATGGTGTGGTCAGATGTAATTTACAATAGCATTGGTTGAGATTGTTCACGGGCAATAAGATTGCGTGGGTTAGGTGCCGACTATACTAGACCAGTTCATGTCCTACTTATCTTATGATGAACTGTCGTTCCATGAACTGTCGTTCCATGACAAGTACCGTAGTCCTAGAACTATAACCGTCAAATCCGACATTCAATATTCAGCCGTCTTCGAAATACCTTTTTTGTTCGCAGAAAATACATTGATCATTGACCGATTTCACTCCAAAAGTTATGGTTATATAAACCTAAAGTAGTTTCGTTTTGTTCTACTCTTGGGAAGGGTAAAGTGTAAACATGAGGTCCAAATCGCTCCATTAAAATGCGGCCTAGCCCGTATATCTCGAGTTGAACATGGCGTACACATATCTCCCCTGGTAGCACTTGCTAGGTCCTCTGTTAAATGTTTGGAATTTAATCAACGCCACAAAACGTTATTGCAGAAGCGTATAAAACAGGGCTACACCAACAGACGCATTCGCTCTAAGTTTCCCAAATTTGGCGATATCTATGCTGTTACGTTTCGTAACTTCCGTCTAATTCCGCTTAACCTCGGGGCTACGGTCGTATGAACCAATGTATTTCAAGATCCTCATGGTGTTGAACAGGCACAATCACGGCGTGACTGTCAGGGGCCGCGGAGCAGGGAGATGGGGGGGGGATAGCCTCCCACTTTTTGGGACCGCGATGTTATAATCCTATCTTAGATAGTACCAGTCCAACATTTAACATGGCCGATATAGAGTTCAGCCCCCCCCCCCCCACTTCCAAATGTGCTCCGCGGCTCCTGACTGTGATACATCATACGCTAGATAGCGACTTTCCAACGAAAATCATATGGATTGAGAATACTGAGCAGCGATAAAGATTTGGTATTTTTGGAACTTCGTGATTTCTTGCCTGTGTAACGAATTTTGGTATCCCCTAAACGTTAAATCAGGGCTAAACACAAGCCCGAACCAAAGCGCAAGTCTGGAACGAAGAGTGCACGCCAACCCGGAAATATGACGAAAATCGGGGTCTACATGATGCCACAACGCTCAACATAAATACGGGTATATGACTGAATGAACTTACCGTCCAGTATTTATATCCATCCTGGTCTGTGATATCAACTGAGAATGCTATCCAATGTTCCCGTTGACAAGGAATCTGTGCAAACTTTATACATCTATATAATCAGCGGAAACGAAAGTGAAACTAGAAGTCGGGAATTCCCCCAAAGTCTGCTTTGTGATAACGTTTGGAGTGATCGTTCCTAAACTGTACAATGGTGTGAGTTGTCTTTGACTGGATAGTGCAGATGGCGCTGCTGGAAAGTGTGAGATTTCATACGGGCAACTAGACGTTACGTGTACGTGGCCTGATGTGTATAAAAGGCGAAGATCAGGCATGGAAATCACTTTTAATCTGAACTGCAACCAGGTAACTATATTCTTCTATTGGGGTTATAGACTGAACAGTGTATTGCATGCGCAGACGTGTAATCGGTGGGCGGTGCCTGTACGAAGAAGAGGGAACACAGGAAGACCAGTGACTGTAGTATTAGTGAAGGGTATTGAGCAGCAGTGTTGTCGGCGAATGCTGTGCTGCGTTCGGGCGACTGGTAATATTCCAAGGGTTATGGGATTGGGCTGCTGATACATGGAATCACTATACCGCACTGGCGATACCTAGAATACAACTGTATCTACCTGATTGGAGCTCGAAGGAAGAAGTCACTCTCACAAGCCAGCTTATGTGTTGGAGACCCTGAAGTGTTCACGGCGGAGAGGCATAACGCTGTCTGCGAGCGTTCTCGCCGTGAAACGGGTGACAGGAAACTGGTACCAACCTGTGAGGGGAAGCAGGGCAATTTGGTGTGATCTGAGATTTGGTGCTAATACTGTTATATGGAATATGTAATAGGTCTTTTGATTATGGACGCGGATATTCTCTAATGGACGACGGCTGGATTATGAATGACGGACTAGACGCTTGTAAGTGGAAGGATGTCTATCGATGGAACTCTGTTTTATCGGTCGTCATGAGTACCTCAGTCTGGGCCGTTTACGGTGCCTATGAGCACACCACCGAAGCAGCATCTCAAACCTGTGACAGACAGATTCGCTACCAGAGACGTAATATTAGACCACATCATTTAGCCGGATACATCCCGAGGAGAGGTATCCTCGCAAGCCAGACTACGCCTGGATAGAAGTCAGCCGAGTTCACGGTTATTAGACGAACCTAGGGTGAGACCATTATCACACGCAAGTGGTGGCCTCATCGATACGTACAAAGACGGTGAAGACAGACGTATCCACAGTGGAGGGACAAACCTACCTGTAGAGGGGAATACGTACAAGAAGAAGCAGACGTATCCACGGTGTGAAGACGAACCGACCTGTAGAAGGAAATACGTACCAACCAGGTGAAGACAGACGTATCCACGGTGGGAAGACGGAGCAATCTCTGAAACCATACGTACCTTAAAGGGGAAGACGGTCATATCCACTGTGGGAAGCCACGTTTTCTGGGGACGATATACCTACCTTACAGAGAAGAGAGCCGCTATATCCATAGCCTCGCTCCAACAGCCGGGAGAAGGAAGGACGTCGAGCAGCTCTGCTCCTACGACATTCCATACGGGTGGGGGCGGGGGGGGGGCAGCGACCAGGCCGCCCCTACTATAAAATACCGTGGTAAATGGGCCAGCACCCAGGCCGCCCTTTAGACGGCTCGTGTAAATGATAACTATACATATTTACATCTTTATTCGCGATCATCCTGTATATTTACTTGAATATTATTGCACAATATTTGACTCTATATCAGCCTTGGTTGTCTCTACACTCTCCTACATATTCGATCCAGACAAGGTGACAGGCCGAAGTGAATCTCTAATCGGCAAGGACTAGTGCTGACAGGGACCTTGGCCTGACACCTTGTACGCTACCATTTAACAAGACTAAGCTCAGCTGCGTCCCTTTCATTGACCGGCCCGGCACACGTTAAATTCCGGTGGTAGCGTTGGGATTTGTCGACATCCGACATTCACAGGAGATTGAAGATGGAAAGACAACTGGCCCGGGGAAGGCCGAACGTTTTGTCGGCGAATGCTGGGCTGCGCTCGGCCGACTGGTAATACTCCAAGGGTTATGGGATTGGGCTGCTGATACATGGAAGCACTATACCGCACTGGCGATACCTAGGATCCAACTGTATCTACCTGATTGGAGCTCGAAGGAAGAAGTCACTCTCACAAACCAGCTTATGTGTTGGAGACCCTGAAGTGTTCACGGCGGAGAGGCATAACGCTGTCTGAGAGCGTTTAAGATGAAGATCAAGGCATCAGAAACATTTTTGTATATGAATCCACCGCGAACTGTCTCATGGGAGGCTATGTTCGGCCAGTTAGATACACCTAGCTTCCTATTATTTATCAACACTACTGCGTTATAATTGATTAGTAAAAGTAAAATATTTGCACAGGGGTACGGCATTATAAGACTGTAATATTTAATTAATTAAGAAATGAAAATAATAATACTGATGTTGATAATAAGCTAATAAGGCAAAAATATAGCTAACCAGATATTGTGAATTTTTCGAGGCGTTTCACATAAAGCACAAGGAATTAGACATGGCGTTGGAGAGCAATGATATATGGAATCGTTTCTTCCTAGCTTTATGTAGGCTGCAACAACCATTTTCAAGATGGCCGCCAGGAGGCACGTATTTTTATGGCAGTTTCATGACGTTGCATTGAGCATTAACGCCACCTCCTAAGCGAGAGAAGTAAACGTTTCCGCAGTTGGATAGTGGGAGTTGGGAGTTGGCTGCTCAGCTGCAGTACGGTTCTGTATGAAATAAAATGAGACGATGTAAATTAGTATAGAACGCTTCAATGTAAACGAAACGTGAAGAATTAAACGAAATGCATTATTGAACATGAAGACTTATTGGATTTGCACTTCCAAAATATTTATTAACTTGCACTGGAAACAAGCCAGGCTTGATTTCTTCATTACAAGTAGCGACATCTTTAATATAACAACCGATGCCTCCATTATACCAGGTTATAAAACCGACCATTCTGCCATTACGTTAAAGTGTAAGTTCATTAATTCAGATCGGGGTAGGGATATTGGAAATGAAACTGTTCCTTACTGAGAAAAATGGAATATCTTGAATTGGTTAAATCTGTTATTCGGGAAACTGTAGAGGAATATGCTGCAATACCATATGACAGAGGCAAATTACAAAGTATTCCACAATCGGAACTTCAATTACGTATAGGCGTTCAACTGTTTTTGGATATTATACTCATGAAAATAAGAGGGGAAACAATAAAATTTTCATCAATGAAACGAAAAGCAGATATAAAAAGGGAAACGGAGTTAGAAAAAGAAATCAACAACCTAGAAGAGGAAATTCAAACCAATTTTGCGACAATAGAAGAAACTAAAATTAACGAATTAAAAGAAATTAAATCGGAATTAGAAACTTTAAGAAATAAAAAAATCGAAGGCATAATGAAAAGAACAAGGTCAAAATGGGTTGAGGAAGGTGAAAAACCAAAAAAAAAATTCCTGAGATTAGAAAAAAGAAATTACACAAATAAACTTATATCAAAATTAACCGTGGAGGACGGAAAAGAAATCTACAACACTAAAGACATTTTACAAGAACAAAAATCCTTCTACGAAAGACTCTATTCAAAGTCGACTGAAACGGAAGAAAACAACACTGCATTCCTGAACAATTTAGATTTAAATCGTTTAACTAAAACTGAAGCCGATAAATTAGGACATCTTAGGTATGAAGAATTAACAAATACACTTAGAAATATGAAGAACGATAAATGCCCAGGATTAGACGGATTTCCAGCTGAATTTTATAAAGTATTTTGGAAGGATTTCGCTCTGCGAACGAAAGTTTTGATCAAGGAGAATTTTCTCTAGTCCAGCGACAAGGTGTAATAACTTGCCTGCCCAAGCCTGATAAGCCAAGAAATTTACTAAAGAATTGGAGGCCTATCACACTTCTAAATGTTAGCTATAAATTAATATCTGCGTGTATTTCAAATAGAATTAAAACAGTCTTAGACAAACTTATATATGAAGACCAGAAGGGGTTCATCTCAGGCAGATACATCGGAGAAAACATTAGATTACTCTACGACATTATGTTCGAAACGAAAGAAAAAGAAATCCCTGGTCTGCTTCTCTCTGTAGACTTTGAAAAGGCATTTGATTCTGTGTCTTGGAATTTTCTTGATAAGGTGGTCAAATCATTAAATTTTGGAGAAACTTTACAAAAATGGATCAAATTATGTCATACAAATTTGAAAACATCAGTTATTCAAAATGGCAATATTTCATCATTTTTCGATATGGGTCGTGGATGCAGACAGGGGGATCCCATTTCGCCGTACTTATTTCTTCTCTGTGCAGAAGTCCTTGGAACAATGCTTAGAAAAAACAATACCGTAAAAGGGATCAAACTGGGAGATGTGGAATTTAAAATCAGTCAATATGCTGATGACACACAGCTAATCCTTGACGGTTCAGAAGAATCACTGCGAGAAGCATTAAAATGTTTGACACTTTTTTATCGATACTCTGGTCTAAAACTTAATGTAGAAAAAACAAAAGCAGTATGGATTGGGTCAGTGTCGGGATCAACTATAAAACTGTGTCTGGATGTCAGACTTGATTGGGTAAATGATTTTTGCTTATTGGGAATACAATTTTCTACAGTGAATTTCCATGATATTTGGAAAATTAACTATATTTCTAGGTTGAATGACCTGAAAAAGGAACTCCATAGATGGAAATTAAGAAATCTGACCCTTCTTGGTAAAATAACGGTGATAAAATCACTCGCACTGTCAAAACTTATACATCTCTTCCTCGCCTTGCCAAACCCCCCTGATGATACTATTAGGGAAATAAACTTTATTCTATACAAATTCCTCTGGAATGGCAAACCCGACAAAGTGAAAAGATTACAAATCACTCAAGATTATAAACATGGTGGCTTGCGAATGGTCAACATAGTAACTTTCATAAAATCAGTGAAGGTGTCGTGGATACGAAGACTTATTTTCGAGAACAGAAAATGGAAATATCTTTTCAATACCGATACGTATATAAGTATATGCACCTTGGGAGCGCAATGGTTAAAGAGTGAAGGAAATAATATAATGAACCCTTTTTGGAAAGATACTCTGGATGCATGGCATGCACTGCAAAAGAAAACGAAAATTAGATCTACAAATGATATATATAACGAACCATTATGGTTTAATCCAAATTTTAATCAATCGACGCATTTTATAAAAAACTGGTATGACAAACAAATCCGTTATGTAAGAGATTTAATTGATGCAAACGGCAATTTCTTCACCTTTGATCAATTAAAATCAATGCATACTATAAAAGGAACATATCTAGACTATACAAAATTGTTGAGAAATATTCCGAAAGAATGGCAAAATAGAATACTTTCAGATACTACAAATATACCTAAAACAAGTCCCACAATTACTGTTCATCTGCAACTTTTGGCAGGGCAGAGGAAGGGAGGTAGAAAGTTCTATGATATCTTAAATTATGAACCAAATGTACAACCACCTTCTCAAATAAAATGGGAAGTTATTTTAAATATGAACTCTCGTATAAATTGGGTGGATGTTTTCAAAACTCTCTTTCACTGTACAATGCACACAAAACTTCAAGAGATACAGTTCAAAATATTACACAGAATACTAGTTACAAATTCGTTCCTGTATAAAATATCAGTTAAAGACGAGGATAAATGTGATTACTCTATCAGTGAAAGGGAGACTATAGAGCATTTATTCCTTACATGTACTAAAGTAAAAAAAATATGGTGTGATTTAGAATATTGGCTAAAACAGGTGGGATTACAAGGAGGGATAACAAATGATAAAATAATTTTGGGATGGGGAAAGGACCAATGTGCTATCAACACACTGATGCTTTTGACAAAAAATATATTTACAATAATAAATTCTCAAATACAGAGCTCAATTTCAAATCACTTCTATGTATATTTTCGGATCAGTTTTCAATTGAAAAATACACGGCGTATGAAGACAACAGAGTAGACAAATTCAATAAAAAATGGGCTCCTTTTTCAAAATATATTCAAAACATGATCAGTGTGTTGAAAAATAAAATATTCAGTGCGATGTTGCTTGTGCATGCATATATATTGCTCTTATATCTATATATCTTTTAATAATTTGTGCAATGAAAGCAAGTGCAGTATAGTTATATTTATAGACATATGTAAGTATAGTAATATATATAGACATAATGGGCATGAGTGAGTGTGAGAGAAGAGTGAATCTGTATATGTGTAATATATATTCCAAATGAAATAAAAAGATTATAAAAAAATTAAAAAAACTTGCACTGGATATGCATATAGCGTGTCCATGAATGAGAGAGATTTACTCTCTTATCTTTTTTCCAGTGAATATCAGGAGATGGGGAGATATTGGATTGAAGAATCAGATAGGCATTACCTTAAGCCCATTTCATTTGACATTTCAACAAAGCGTGGTTTTGTTTCCAATGACAATATCGCAATTCATGGCGCACGGGACCAGCTGTTACCCATATCGATCTGAATACAGCATCAATAAATTTTATTTTAACGCTATATGGCCTGGGATTTTTTGGACCTGTCCAGGCCTTTAGAGGGCCAATTCGCGCCCACATCCCCTTAAATATTTGGCTTACCCCTTGAGCTAGGGAGCTAACACTTACTTCCCTAAACCCTTGGTCAAGCTCTACCAGAAAATATACAAAAATCCAAGATGGCTGCTTTGATTACTTTACAATGACATCTTCAAAACAAGCATTTTTTGGTCGATTTTTCCGTCAGATTTTCCGATTTTTTTTTATTTATGTGTTTCTTTTCTGTGCAAAAACTGCATGATAAATTAGTAAATAATAGTTTTATGTGGAAGGAAATAGATTTTGCTCAATTTTTCTCGAAGAAAATCAGGAACCAGCTGGTACCCATGTCGATCTGAATACAGTAGGCTCTTAAGTCTAATTTTCTTTTAACGCTATCTGGTCTGGAATTTTCCAAGAAAAAATCAAAGATGGTCGCTTTCATGACGTCACATTGACATCATCTTCAAAACAGGCATTATTTGGTCATTTTTTTCGGCCAGATTTTTCGTCTTTTTATTTATGTGTTTTCTGTGCAAAAGCTGCATAATAAATTAGTAAATAATAGTCTGATTTGGAATAAAATAGATTTTGCCCAATTCCCCCAATTCCCCTTGAAGAAAAATGACGAAATCTTCATCCACATGGCCGCCATCTTTAATTTACACATGATCCTCTACTTGGGGGTTTATGCAGAAAGGTTTGAAAATGACATCAATATGATAAAAATCGCGGAGATTCTGCTTTCATTTTCTTGTCGTTCCGGAGATAGGCGAGAAAGTTTGGTAGGGGGGACATAAAGCTCCCCCCCCCGGCAGACCAGGTTGGGTTAATTGCTATGAAAATAAGTGAATTTCGTTATGGAGATGCTCCATAAGTGATTTGAACTTAGTGCTTTCAATTTTGGGGATGGGTGAATGGTTTACAAGGCCACAAGGCGGTTTAATATCTTGGCTTCCAAGATTTCTCAGCTACGTACACCACATGAAAATATACGCTCGTCCACTTGAACATTTCTCTAGAGACCCTTGCTAAAAGAATTACCTTGTTTCGCATATTCCAGCTTATGCCCATGCAATTCTTATCGGGGCCGACGTATACATTTTCGGCGTATTTCTATATACAAGATACGGTACTTACTGCTTATGTGCAGAGTTCAATCAACTCGCAAATCATTACTGCAGAACGCAGTTAAACTGTTACAGATTAGCATCTTTCCTCAATGTTTTTCAGTTTGAAAATAAATACCATGGATCTCATAAAATACTAAAGCAGACAAGTCACTGGCGTTACGTTTAGTACTGTAAATAATAAGGTGACCCAGGAGTCATTTAAGCACCTTGCAAGGCACGTTTACCAACTTGGAGATTCTTGAAGACTATCGGGTACCTATGGGGCCCCCTATGGCATAAAGATAATTTAGTAATTATGTGGATCGGGAATATCGATGTTATGAGAATAAGCTTATAATTGCGGTAGTGTAGGCTAAGATGAGAGACTTGTGCTTATGGAAAGTTACAATGTTTTATTTCCAAATCAGATTGATAACTTAGTTGACCACCAAGATTTTGACCATTTGTTTTCCTGTGGTCGCCAATTCTCTCCTTGGGAATACACAAATCTATAGTGGAGCCGCCATATTAACCTCAAAGATTGCGAGCGGTTACTGGAATAAAGAAATAGATATGAATTAAAATAAGACTCAGATGGCTGCTATTTTGGTAATTCATGATGGCCGGTATTACACCATAGCTGTTGTAAAATAATCGGCATCAGATGACGGCCATCTTGAAATCCAAGATGGCTGTCGTGGGAATATAACTCGTCTAACATTGATATGTGATTTTCTATCAATATTCTGACAAATCACCAACAAAATATTGCAGAACAGATAACACAGTGCAGTATTCTAGATGCTAATTTGGGTTCCTGGCGACCATTTTGGAAAATGACCACTGTGACCTGCATATGAAAAGTTCGCGGTGGCGCCATATCTAGAAACGCTCCCAGGACCACGATATACCTCTATGCCAAATTTCATGCTTTTCTGAAAAAAGGAACATATTTACTGGACAATCAGAAAGGAATTTAGAAAACTTTTGTTGCTTTTTAAACCTGAGACTTTACATGGAATGTGGGGAATAACATAACAAGCGTCTGGTCCGTCATTCATAATTCAGCCTTCGTCCATTAAAAAATATCCGCGTCTATAATCCAAAGACCTATTCCATATTCCATAAAACAGTATTAGCACCAATTGCGAGGGAAATTTATTCCATACGCTAGGGTCTTTTATTTTTAACCCTATTAGACCTGGGCATTTTTGTGGGGGGGGGGGAGAGCATTTCGAACCCCTAAATATTTTTCTTACTCCTTGAGCTAGAGGGCTGAAACTTACCACACTATACCCTTGGATCAAGCTCTACCAGAGTAATTAATAAATAATAGTGTGATGCGAACTAAAATATACTTTGCCCAATTTTCCTCAAAAGAAAGCAGGAATTTTGAAGAAAAGTGACTAAAACATCACTTTTCTGGTACCGCACATGGCCGTCATCTTGAATTTGCACATGATCCTCTACTCGGGGTGGGTGGATATGCAAAAATTACCCCAATATGATAAACTAATAAGTCGAGGAGGGTCAGCTTTCATTTTGTTTGTTGTTCCGAAGATAGGGGGAAAGTTTGGTAGAGGTGGTCATAATGCCCCAGGAATGTTAGGGTTAAAGGTTCTGTTAATGTTGGTCGTTCAAATGAGCATATCTGACATCCCACTTCCAACACTGAATCGGCCACTAAAAACTACATGGGATGTGCTGATCAATGCACGTGAATTTAAATCCAGGCTGATGACCGATCATTGCCAATATTTTACTTAATCGTCTTCAGAATGCTACGTGACACACACAGTAAATTTTTGATTGATTTGTGATGTACTATAACTAATATTGTATAGCTGTAACCTTGGAAAAATAAAGATTCTACATTCCTATCTTTCATCACCGAAAACTGTCGCTGGCAAGTCTTCCGAGTAACCGGATTATATATAACCAGATGTACCTATATATATATTTATTTCAGACGATTTGATTATACATATCTTCGCATTATGGTATTATTACGTCCTGTGCCAGTCTCGTCACTGAAATATTGTATAGGTAGTTGCGAGGTGGCATTTATCACTGTATAGTTGGCTGATTTATTGTAAATTAACATCTTATTGCTGTTACAAACATGGCAGGTTTGCAACTGACCAGATAGAATCGAAAAGGTGGAATACTGTGTCCGAATTCAAACTGACTGGTTCTCTGCAGCATTAATATTGGACTGGTGGGATGAATATTTTTTAGAATGTAAGTTGTTTAATACACACGTAAATTTTTTCTCGAACACCACACTAATACACCGAGCAAACGATATGAAGTCAGCATTAGATAACCCAGAGTTAACAGTTTTCATTACAGGTCTGCGACATGAACGAATGCGTAGAAAGCAAAGATGAGGTTTCGAGAGAGTCCCTGATGGTCACAGAGGACACGGTGGGAACCGAGGGAGAGAAGAAGAACAGAGGAAGCTTATTGTACGGAGTGGATGATGTCCCATCACTTCAAGTTTCCATACTTTTCGCTCTCCAGGTATGGCATCTCTGAGAAGTAATATGCATTGAGAAAACGTTATGATATACACTATGTAACTCAAACCTGCAATCGAGACTATAGCTCACTAGTTTTTGTGCTTCACCAAGAAAGTGTTGTGGTTAGCCTTTGAACGTTGTGTGTTTTACATCGCCATGGTATTGAAACGAACATGCACAATCAAAGCGTGACAGATACATCGTACTCTAGAAGATGCCTTGGAAATTCATTTCGATAAAGAATACTTGTCAGTGATGCGGATTTTGCGTAAAGCAAACAGCATAATATCTGGCTGACATAATTGTTTCGTGAATTTCTTTATTTCCTCATGCATATTTGGAATTGATGCTACTTTCGTAAGAAATGGGTATTTCGGTTATTAACGCGGAAATTCGTTTGTGAACGAAGATTGATCATTGAAGATCGATTCTGACCCATATACTTATCATAAATAGTATTGAAATGCAATGTATACGAACTACACAGCTCAGTAATAGAGCTTGTGAGAAACTAGCCCATATTTATTAATACTATGATTGTTTTTTTTAATTTGGTGCAAATGCTGGT
This sequence comes from Hanleya hanleyi, assembly GCA_036873755.1. NCBI lineage: Eukaryota > Metazoa > Mollusca > Polyplacophora > Lepidopleurida > Hanleyidae > Hanleya > Hanleya hanleyi. Next base: position 41,005 of record JAVTVY010013259.1, on the reverse strand, counting down.
GCAAATTTTGTTCTTTAGACTATGGACACGACAATTCTTTAACCCTATCATACCAGGGGGTGGGAGCAAAATGCCCCCCACAACTTTCTGCGCTATCTCCGACGCGACAAAAAAAAGGGAGAGCTGAAACTTCGTGAATTTATAGTTTATCATATTGAGATCATTTTGAGCCTATTTGCATAACCCCCCGAGCAGAGGATCATAGTCACACTCAAGATGGCGGCCACGTGGGGTAACAGACAAGTGATGTTTTCGACATATTTCTTCAAAATTTCTGCTTTTCCGCAATGAAAAGTGGGCAAAAACTATTTTATTTCACATCACATAAATATTTACTAATTTATCCTGCGGGTTTTTGCGGAGAAATTGCGGAGAAATTGCATAAAAAAATCGGAAACTCTGACCGGAAAAGTGACAAAAAAAAGCCGGTTCCGAAAATGACGTCTCTATGACGTCATCAAAGCGGTCATCTTGGACTTTTTAGCCCACCATCATCACTTTTCGTCCGTGGTCCGTCGTCCGTCCGTCGTCCGTCAGTCCGTCGTCCGTCAGTCAGTCTGTCCGTAAACAATTCTTGTTATCGCGATTTCTCAGGAACTACTTTATGGATCTTTCTCAAATTTGGTACACAGGTTCCCCTAGGGGTCTAGTTGTGCCAAATACCTTTTTTGGTCCAATTCGAAAATCCAATATGGCCACCAGGTAGCCATCTTGGATTTCCCCATGAAACCTTGTTATCGCGATTTCTCGGGAACTACTTCATGGATCTTTCTCAAATTTGGTACACAGGTTCCCCTTGGGGTCCGGTTGTGCAAGAAACCTTTTTTGGTCAGATTCGAAAATCCAATATGGCCACCAGGCAGCCATCTTCGATTTCCCCATGAAACCTTGTTATCGCGATTTCTCGGGAACTACTGCATGGATCTTTCTCAAATCTGGTACACAGTTTCCCCTTGGGGTCTAGTTGTGCAAGAAAGCTTTTTTGGTCTGATTCGAAAATCCAATATGGCCACCAGGCAGCCATCTTGGATTTCCCCATGAAATCTTATTGCGATTTCTCAGGAACTGCGTCATGGATCTTTCTCAAATTTGGTACACAGGTTCCCCTTGGTATCTAGTTGTGCAAGAAATCTTTTTTGGTCCGATTCGAAAATCCAATATGGCCACCAGGCAGCCATCTTGGATTTCCCCATGAAACCTTGTTATCGCGATTGCTCAGGAACTACTGCATGGATCTTTCTCAAAATTGGTACACAGGTTCCCCTTGGGATCTAGTTGTGCAAGATACCTTTCTGGTCCGATTCGAAAATCCAATATGGCCACCAGGCAGCCATCTTGGATTTCCTCCATGAAACTTTGTTATCGAGATTTCTCAGGAACTACTGCATGGATCTTTCTCAAATTTGGTACACAGGTTCCCCCTGGGGTCTAGTTGTGCAAGATACCTTTTTTGGTTCGATCCAAAAATCCAATATAGCCACCAGGCAGCCATCTTGGATTCCCCTCTCAAACCTTGTTATTGCAATTTCTCAGGAACTACGGCATGGATCTTTCTCAAATTTGGTACACAGGTTCCCCTTGGGGTCTAGTTGTGCAAGATACTTTTTTTCGGTCCGAATTGAAAATCCAAAATTGCCACAAGGCAGCCACCTTGAATTTCTCCATGAAACCTTGTTATCGTGATTTCTCAGGAACTACTGCATGGATCTTTCCAAAATTTGGTATACAGGTTCCCCTTGGGGTATAGTTGTGCAAGATACCTTTTTCGGTCCGATTAGAAAAACCAATATGGCCACCAGGTAGCCATATTGGATTACCCCATGAAACCTTGTTATCGCGATTTCTCAGGAACCACAACATGGATCTTTCTCAAATTTGGTACACAGGTTCCCCTTGGGATCTAGTTGTGCAAGATACCTTTCCTGGTATGATTTGAAAATCCAGTATGGCCACCAGGCAGCCATCTCGGATTTCCCCATGAAACTTTATCGTCATTTCTCATGAACTACTGCATGGATCTTTCTCATATTTGATACACAGGTTCAATTGTGCAAGATACCTTTTCTGGTCCGATTCCAAAATCCAATATGTCCATCAGGCGGCCATCTTGGATTTTCCCATGCAAATTTGTTATCGTGATTTCTCAGGAACTACTGCATGGATCTTTCTCAAATTTGGTACACAGGTTCACCTTGTCGTCTTGTTGTGCAAAATATCTTTTCTAGTCCGATTCAAAAATTCAATATGGCCACAAGGCGGCCATCTTAAATTTCCTCTTGAAACAATGTTACAGTGAATTCTCAGGAAATATTTCATGGATCTTTATTAAATTTGATACACAGGTTCCACATGGGGCCTAGTAGTGCAAGATACCTTTTTTGGTCCGATTCGAAAATCCAAGTTACGCTTCAAATTAATTTGGCATTCTCGAGTTGTGACGTTGCATCACAAGCGTCGGCGGATCAAACGGTGGGGCATATTCTATATATTGACTATAGAGAATATCCATACCTTCACCTTCCATATCAAGGAGTTCAAATAATTCGGAATCAAAATGTATTTCTTCAAATTTTGAATCAGCTTTCTTTAGTCCATGCAGTAGCAAGTGAACTGCTCCACCTTTTCGTCTGCCGGCGGGTCGGCTACATGATGGGACGTCACTCTTGTGACTCAACGTCACAACTCGACAACTGTAGACTACTGCATGTTTCGATCCAAGGGAGATAATCAGGATTCAGGCACTTTTGAAGTTTCATCATTACTGCGCGGACCGGATCCCTTCAGTATTAAGTAGTGTACCACCATCTTACTATTTTTGAGCATGGTATCTTAAAAGAGATATCTCAAAATAGCCGTATAAACAGAACAGAATTAGCATTCGTTCTTAATTATAAAATCTTAAGTATTGGTCTTAAGTATTGGAAATTGGTCTTCGCTTCCAGTATCCAATGATGACACGTGCAAAAAAATAAATAAAAAAAATACTACGAAACAAAGGCGAAGAATCCTCCGTACATGTACATTCACTTTCAGACTAACTTTGCTCATTTCTCTTGTATTATAACAACCGACATAATTACATAAACTCCTGAAACTTAGATTATATCTTGGTGTTTTTCAGTGGCCTTTTCTGATCCTTTTCGCTCAGAATCGAAATTCTGTAAACAAAATTACAAATCAATCGTTTGTTCTTAGTAACAATGGACAAAAAGATCCTCTAGTCATTAGCTTACAATTATCGGACAATGGTGGGCGCCAAGATCCTTCAGGATCTCTCGTTACATTTTCTGGTAAAACTTGACCAAGGAGTTTAGTGTGGTAAGTTTCATATGTAGGGGGCCATTTCGGCCCCCAGGCCTGGACAGGTCCCCAAAAGCGCAGGCCAGATAGGGTTAATGGGCGACGGCTGAATATTGAATGAGGGACCAGACGCTAGTATCTTGGAGAATATGAAATGGCAACAAGCTGAGCAACTGGAATGAGTTAAGATTTTTATTACCATTTCATCGTGCTTTCTTCCAAAATAGTTTTGTATTGAATGTAAATCTTATGATAGCTAGCCAGGCTGACGAAATAACCGCTGTCACATTGCTGACCATGTACACACGTTTTACGGCTTAGATATTCTCCAGAAATGTACTCTCTAAATATCGTTTGGTCTTGTTGTGATGAGCCACAATGGTAGCTAATTATCATAGATTAGCATGATTGACCAACACTTGTCACTTTTGAGATTTTACAAGATAAGCTCAATACATAAATACGGATCTTCTAGTTTAGCAGCCAGGATTCTAAAATTACAAGCGTCTAGTCCGTCATTCATAATCCAGCCGTCGTCCATTAGAGAATATCCGCGTCCATAATCCAAAGACCTATTCCATTTTCCACATAACAGTATTAGCACCAAATTCAAAAAGACAATCATAGTATACATACACATAGGCTTGTTTCCTGCAAGAGAGAAGCGGTCAACAGTTTTCAATGATGCCGGCAAGACATCATGATGTCCTGATGTCACTTTAAGAGGTTATATATATAGTAATAAGTACAGAATATTTACAAACAATTATAATAATAAACGAATATACAATGTACATTGGGAGGTACAACTACCCACAAAAAAGAAACACATGTACTACACAGACACTTACATAGAAAACACATTTTGATTGGGAAAATAAATTAGCCATGCCAATAGCCTGAACATATAAACATGTGTTCAGTCTTCTCAATAACCCCTTCAACCGACGCCCTTTTCTTATTGAATTTAGACAGATTCTTAAGGCAATTAACTTCTCTGTAGTATACTGACTACGAATTGTTCCAAGCAGTACTCTGAAATTTAACGTATCTCGTGTAAATTTATTTCCATGAATGTATTGTTTTGAAATAAGCAATGTAGTATTGAGGAATAATTGGTCGCTATCCCACCAGTAGATAATATTCTGGTTGGTAAAGTTACCTCTATATTCTAAGAAGTTAATTAACCAATGATGGAGCTCTTGCCACAACTGTTTTACAATTGGACAATGCAAAAAAGGTGTTCAATTGTCTATTTATTTTACAGAACAAACATTTGTCATCAATCCGTATTTTAATTTTGAACAAAAAAGAGTACGTAGATAACATTTTATGTAGCATTTTATATTATAAACTTCTTAACCTAGTCTCAGCTGTACATGTGAAGCTACGCTTATATATATATTTAACCACTTGGTGTCCAGATCGACCGGCAAAACAGTGTCTCTCTGAGTTATTCACCAGCTCCTTTCTTGAATTCTAGTGAGTGAGTGAGTGAATAGGTTTTAACGTCGCTTTCAACATTTTTTCAGCTATATCCTGAATTCTAAATGTCATAGTAGCATCTACATCACCCCTTTCCATGCCTTACCAAAAATTCCTTTGACGTTCCCAGAACGGGTGCATACAATTCAAAGAGAATTTCCTTTTTACACAATTCCTTTTTTACACAACTACGGGAATTCCTTTCACCAAACGCACATAATCTAGAATTGTTCCCCTCAAACCAAACTTACTCTTAAAATCCTGAAAAGGTTATTTTTCGCCTCTATCACTCACAATGTCGCGAATGTACCGGATCTTATTTTCAAACCAATTTCAATAAAGAAAGCGGGATGTTTGAAGTTTCTGTTAACACAAGGGTTCGTCGAGATATTCTGTTATGGTTTCTGATTTCATTTAACTTTGGCATAGATGCCAGGCTTTGAAAACGTCTTTCCAAAAGGGATTTGATAATTCTTCAAAAAAAAGTTTTGAGGTGTTCACTGCCAGTAGCTAATATAAGTGTTGATTCAGGTACATCGTCCACGATAAGACAGCTCCACTTTCTACTATGCAGCAGTAGTCGTTTTTCCCAAGATATTTTTAAACTGTGAATGAAATTAGCAACGTTTACCATTCGCAATCCTCCATTTTTGTAATCTTGAGCAACTATTTTCCTTTGAATTCTATCACTACCTCCGTTCCAAATAGATTTAAAGAAAATTGAGTTAAGCTCTTGCATAAACTCGTCGGGTGGGTTTGGCAAGTTAAGGAAGAGGTGTTTTAGTTTTGACAGAGCAGTTGATTTTATTATTGCTATTTTACCTAAGATTGTTAAATTTCTTAATTTCCATTTAGGCCTACTCATTTCTTTTTTCAAGTTCTCGAGTTTAGCCAAATAGTTTATTTTCCAGATGTCCTTGAAATTGATGGTAGATAGATTTATTCCCAAGAGATTAAAAAGTCTGTAAGCCAATCCAGTTTAACGTCCTGGCACATTTCAGATTCAGTCAAGTTTCCTATCCATACTACATTAGTATTCTCTATATTTAATCTCAATCCAGATATTTTGTAAAAATGATTGTCTCGAGTGCTTTTATAAGTGATTGTTCAGAACCGTCAAGGATCAGCTGTGTGTCATCTGCGTACTGACTTATCTTATATTCTACGTCATCAATTGTCATACCTTTAATATCTATATGTCTTTTCGGATCACAACACCAAGAATTTCGGCACACAAAAGGAAAACTATTCTATTAATCTTGTTAACAAATCTGGGGATGTCAGTGTTTGCAAGGTTGATATGCGTGCAATGTATCGCTAAGCTCATTATCAGGTAATTTCCACCGGGATCTTTTATGATGTTTTCTATTTTATAAAAAAGAATCAAAGAGTCCACGACAGTTGGATCGGAAGGGACATGTCCAGCCATATAATATTACTTTCAGTTTTTGTATCAGTATATATGTGTATGCTATAAACACATTGCTGATTATTGTTTTTTTTTCTTATCAACAGTGTTCTATACACGTTTGGATATTTGGCATCTGTATAATTGTTCAATACATAACAAAAATCACATAAATATATACTGTACATATTAACACCATTACAACACTTAATTGACAAATGATCCTGGTCCGTTTTTCTGTCATACTTGTACGTAAATTATCAATAATATAGGAAGATCCTGTGACAAAATCACTGTGCCTATAATCTTCTATCCTAACTAGCTCATTCCAATCTGAAATAAATTATATACAAAATTCCGGCCAAGTTTAAGAATCACTGTAAGAGTTTATGTTAGTAAATCGCGTTAACTATTGAAACTGAATTGAAACTTTATTCACCAGATTTAATAATATATACAAATAAGTGACAGTAGATAGCTAGACTGGCGGGAATAAAAGCCTAGCGGGTTTGTTGTATCCCATAAAACAATAATATTGAAATCATATTAACAAGAGTAGAATATTATCATTCGTTTCTTAGCTGAATGGCGAATAAACATACTGAAACAATGATGGCAGTGACATATATTATTGGTACCCTCGAGGAGCATGTGATTATGGAGCAATAATAAGGGAAATTCTTCCCTCTTACAGGATACAATCTTGAGGGGTTTTTTAATTTTCAGTTCATCCATATTTGGAATTGATGCTAAGTAAAACGTTCTTTCGATTATTGGCGCGGAAATTCTTTTGTTGGCGAGGGGTGAATATTAGATGTCAGATCTGACGCATATAAATTGTTAAAATGTTCAGACGCCTCAAAATAGAAAATGAAAATATAGAAAAGATTGACAATACAGAACCATGCATGCGTATTGATAGCGGCTTCAGACTGAATTACAAGCGTCTAGTCCGTCATTCATAATCCAGCCGTCGTCCATTAGAGAATATCCGCGTCCATAATCCAAAGACCTATTCCATATTCCATATAACAGTATTAGCACCAAATTCAAAAGGACAATCATAGAATACATAAACATAGGCTTGTTTCCTGCAAGAGAGAAGCGGTCAACAGTTTGCAATGATGCCGGCAAGACATCATGATGTTCCAAAAATATCAAATCCGTATCGCTGATCAGTATTCTTAATCCATAATATTCGTTGTAAAGTCGTCATCTAAAGAATGATGTATCTCAGTCACGCTTTGATTGTGACTGTTCATATGAGTACCATGAGGATCTTGAAGTACATGGGTTCATACGGCCCCTAGCCCCGGGTTAAGCGGAATTAGACACAAGTTACGAAACGTAGCGCCATAGATCTTGCACGCTACGTTCGTATTTTGCTATCAGCATGCGATATGTATCGCCAAATTTGAGAAACTTTGAGTGGAGGCGCTTGGTGGAATAGCCCTGTTTTATAAGTTTCTGCAACAATGTTTTGTGACGTTGATTAAAATCATCACATCTAACACAGGATCTAGCAAATGCTACTAAGCGAGATATGTATACGCCATATGCAGGTCCCACTGGAATATTACTATCCAGAAAGGGATAGTTTACGATGTCGAAATTGTAATCATCTCTTTTGTCATAAAGTCGACGAGAGAGAATGCCCGCTTCATTTTTATAGAGATAGAGATCTAAATAAGATGTGCCTGTAGGGCTATCTGTAGTTTCCTTCAAATCCAGTGAAGGTGGATATATATCTTTCACTGCGTCATTTATATAGCGATTATCCACAGCGAGAAGATCGTCTATATAGCGTTTGGTGAATGAGAAGGAACGGGCTTTGAATGGATCGGTTTTGAAAGCGCCTGCATATAGTCATATTCATAAGAGAACAGATACAGGTCAGCCAACAGGGGTGCACAATTAGTACCCATTGGAATACCTATATGCTGCTGATATATTGTGTTGCCAAATTTCACATAGATGAACATGAAGTACGACCGATCAAATCGGCCTGTCAGATTCAAAAGTTGGACACCCAACGATTGTATTCATTTTCAAGAAGGCAAACATATATATATATATATATATATATATATATATATATATATATATAATCCAACCCTTTCTGGCATAGGGCTGGATAGGCTCCTTTAATCAGCAGACTGCTTTAGTCTGCTATATTGTTGCAATTTGAAACAAAGATGATAAATTAATACTTCCTGTCTTTTTCCAATTTCATATAGACAGTTGTTTCCGAGATACCATTATGTGTCACCCGTGCAGTATTGACGTCCATGGCTATTTGTGGATCGGACATGATAACAGCCAAAATAATGAACACATCGATTTTCCTGACCGGATTGGCGACTCTCCTGCAAACTACAATAGGCGTACGGTAAATAGAAACATTTAATTGTTTTCAATCCACTGCCCATTCTTGATATATGTTGTCATTGTGGGAAGTTGATGCTGGGTCGACATCGGGCCTTACAGACTAGTCGTTTGTGTTAAATGCCGTCATTTTCATCTGAGGACGATACAGCTCATCAATCCCCAGTGTACAAGTTGTCACAGCGACACAGCTCACCAATTACCAATATACGAGTTGTCAGAGCATTTCCATCACAGCTCTCTAGATTTGTATTTCATACCGCTTATGCCGGTGCTAGGGGCCGTGTGGTCACGTCAGCCAAGTTTCCACATGAACAGGTACAATAAAAGCGTACCTGAGATACAACACATATCACGAATCGTTAGATTCTTGGTATGTGCTTTAGAATAGGTTAACCAGAAGACTATACTGTGAGTGAGTGAATAGAATTTAACGTCGCTTTCAACAATATTTCAGCTATATCACGACGAACCGACAGCGCACCAGACACAGACAGGATGTTTACATGGTGCAATAAGGACAAGTGATATTACAGTTCTAGACATCACATTATCAAGTTCCTGTTGCTTCTCAGCAAAATGCATTGAAGCAACAGGAACCTGAACCCACCTAAGACTATTCTGTGAAGTCATGTGGCTCTGTCAGTATGTCGACATCTCTTCCCACTTCCCTTATATGCGTTGTAATGTACAAATTTATCGTATACACGAAAGTTCTTCTGTATTCCACAATAGCCACAAATCCTGTCATCAGAAGGACTAACTATAGCTGCAAGCAGCTATCGATTGGAAGATCTGTACTGGCAATTGAACAATGATTACTTGGATGTATAAATCATTTAGTAAATAATCAGTCCCTGACAAGGAAACATTTCCCACGTCCTCTTCCTTCCGATAGACATTGTTCAGTGGCAATTACCTAGATCAATATAGAGAGTTGTTGACACCAAGAACATTATAGCGACATTCACATTTTACTTGAAACTGCGGTTGCTAAACAGGGATCTCATATTCAAAATTTGGGATGGGCACTACAAGTTTGAAAAATACTTTTTCAACATGTGCCGGTTAAATTTTAATATCGATATGATGAAGCAAACAAAGAGTATTGGAGGAAAAATTGCTTTAGGGGTCCCATGAAATCCAAGCTGGCCGCAAAGCCATTACAACAATCAGCATTTCTTTACATTATGCACGCCTTGATTTGTAAAGAATCTGGAAGTATTGATGATCATGATCTCAAGCCCGTCGGGAAAAAGAAGGAAGGAAAAAAGGAGCATTATAATAATGAAACTTTGCGACCCACGGAAATTGAAACGTAATTAGTATTATGGGAAACATCTTGTACTCATTGCACTGAATTGTATAAAAAATATCATGAACATGTCATACATATAGCAGCAAACTGGCATACCATCACAATACAGAATGCAGAAATAAATGGCATGAAATATCATAATTATTATTAAGGTGGATAGGGAGACAAAAATGTGGTCCGCTGACCAACCTTTAATTTGTACTGTGTCTATCATTGATGAACAAAACGTGAATATCTTATAGAAGATGTAGCCAGGCCAAGCGCCTCCACTCAAAGTTTTCTCAAATTTGGCGATACATATCGCATGCTGATCTGTGGCGTTACGTTTCGTAACTTAATTTCCGGGGCTAGGTGCCAAGTACTTCAAGATCCTAATGGCGTTCATATGAACAGCCACAATCAAAGCGTAACTGAGATTCTCCAGATGACGACTTTACAACGAATATCATATGGATTAAGAACATCATGATGTCTTGCTTGCATCATTGAAAACTGTTGACCGCTTCTTTCTTCCATGAAACTAGCCTATGTTTATGTATACTATGATTGTCGTTTTGAACTTGGCGCTAATGCTGTTATATGGAACAGGTCTTTGGAATGTGGACGCGGATATTCTTCAGTGGGCGACAGCTGAATTATGTAAGACGAACCAGACGCTTGTAATAGTATATACGAGTCAGTATCAGGGGGTAGATCATTTGGTGGTAACTATATACGAACAATGATTTCTCCTCTTATAACTGTGGGGGAATGCGAGCATATAGAGCAAAACATTTTAGTTCTACATAAAAAGGTAATCGGAAAGTATTAGTAAGAATATTCGTCTCGTGTGAGTTATCGTAGTAAAAGCAAACAAACAGCATACGTTTTCGTTGGTCTTTAATATTCACACGGCGCTTAGAAGAACCCCATTCTCATTCTCTCCAGCCGGCGTTAACGTCATTCTCATTCTCTCCAGCCGGCGTTAACGTCATTTCTAAACACAAGAACAATTTACCAACTCAGATACTGGACTTTTATGTCCCTTATAGGTTTGCTACGATATGACTGAACATTATAATTACACCATGCTCTGTAGTAATTTGTTTCTGAAAGGCTATTATCGAATATCCGTTCTTAGTATCTTGTAAATAGTTATCATATGGTATTTTCGCTGTATTGGTGTTACATATCACGATCAGCCTCGCTGTTCCAGGTTCCAGTGTTCCAGGTTCCAGTGTTTTACTCTATTTTGTGTAGCTATATTTCGTGTAGCTAACTGTAATGGTTAATACTATTACGACGCTAAACAGATGGCTCTCAATAAAACTGTCCTGATAAATATCGTACACTGACAGGAAAATGCGATCGCAGTGCTACATTTCTTTTGTCAAAATACCACATAACCCGGGGATAGAAGTCGTTTGAACATTATGTGTTTTTACATCCATGGTGTTCAATGAACAGACGCATTCAAAGCGTGATTGAGATACATCATACTCTAGAAAACGACTTGGATGTTAATTTGGATAAAGAATAATGATCAGTGATGAAGATGTGATGTAAAGAACCACGTGATGTCTTGCCTTCATCACTGAAACATGTTGATCGTCTCTCTTGCAGGATATCATAAGTCTTTTTTTAAATTTTATTTCCAACATATTTGGAATTGATGCTAATTGTCATACGAAATATATAGTACAACAATCAATATATGATACCACAATCAATATACGGTACAACAATCGGCCTTGGCTATCATGAAAGCCTACACAGCTAAACTTTCATCAGCTATTTCCATCTGGTTACCATCATCAGCCAGTACCGTGCCACCCACAACTGAACATAACTGGCAGGAAAAGTCCTCTTACAGTACTGTTTATTTAGAAATGAACCAGTAACTGGCTGCTTACTGGAAGGTAATGTTGCTCCTGACGGGTTATTCACCTGCTGGTTACCTGACAGTTACCAACCATTTACCATACAGTAACTATATGGTAATATGGTAACCGTCCAGATACCAACTGAATGTCACTGTCCAGTCGCCCACAGGTTGGTAACCAGCGGATGCTAACTGTGCGGTTACTTCACAGTAAACCTGCTGGTAATAGGACATTTCCCGCCAGTACTGTTCAGTTGTGATCTGCACAGTACTGGCTGGTGACCATTTCGCTGTATACCTCACATCGGTAGATTTAAACTGCTTATCTCCAACATTTGTGCTGTTTGTGCTGTGTTTAAAGCACAGCAAATTTGGTAGACAATATCACAGCTAATGTTTTACACCAATTATATATGCACCTTAATTATTTTAACCATTTTTGCTGTCATACAGGTTGCCCGTTTTCCAGGGACCAGCGATCCAATTCATCGTCCCAATATTATTATCAAGGGCATCATTCCCTGACTGGAAATGTTTCGATCATAGTATTGGTAAGATTATCCATAGGGTACACCCCATAGTCCACTCTTGCATAATCATAGACATTATAACAATGAAGTATGGCTCAATCTGTCTGCGTGTAAGTAAAAATTTGTCTTTTCCGAAATATTCAGTAGCTTAGCCACGTTATATTCTTGGCTAGAGCTATCACAGAAGTGGGTAATAAGCACAAGCACTCATAGTGCTTTTAGTTTGCCAGTCGATGAACAATACATGTTCAAGTACTCCAGAGATGTCTAACGAACTTTGTATTTCTCAGCCAATGATACAGGTGCTCAAAACTCGACGGATGTGAATATGTTACAAGGTTATAGTTGGGACTACAAACTACAAGAGGTAAGCATTCTAGAGTTATAGGCGTCAAATTCAATATTTGGTTTTCAGTCAACGTCCATAAATCTCCGCTTTAATAACTGAAGTTAGTTTCAATTCCAAACATGCAAAAAACGAAGAAAAAATGCACAAATTTTGGCAAAGGAGAGGGGGCGAGCAATTTTCAATGAAGACGGTAAGGCATCGTGAAGTTCTTTTCTTAAAATCCCTATCGAGGACAAGTATTCTTTATATCCTGGTTACGCTTTGATTGTGTCTGTTGAATTAAAACCTTGGGGATGTATAACACATGGTGATATTGCTCTCCATGACAGGTGTCCGGAGCATTGATGGTCGTGTCTACGGTCCACGCTCTTCTTGGCTGTACAGGTGTAGTGGGATATCTGGCGCGGTTCATCGGACCGCTTACCATAGCCCCAACCCTCGCCTTGATTGCTCTGCAGGTCGTCAAATTTCTTCGTGGTTTTGCCGTTATGCACTGGGGAGTTTTCTCTTTGTAAGTAAAAAATTATGATTCAGTTTATTCTCCTCGGAAATAGTTGTCATCATCATCCTGATTTAGATTCAGATTAACGCCTTTTTGAATAATTGTACGATTCCACGTTGAGTATATAGCTGTGCATAAAGAATTTCTAAGGCAGGGATAGAAACTAAATGGTGATGTGCCAATTACACGCTTCAGATCCGAAATTGATCAATTGGAACGATATGCAAGAGATGGGAAAAATTGGCGACGTCTGGCGACTGAAAACCAACCATATGACTCTACAGGAAAGCATCCCTTGGCACCAAGCATTTAGATCCGAGAATACGGTTGGTTCTTGGACGTAGCCTTAGTATCACATCCGCACATTTATAGCAGATGTTCGTGTATAGACTGTGAAGTATTCAAACGGTCCCTAGTACCTGCTTAATGTTACTGTATCGGGTCTTAGTTGGGTACGTGCACGTATCAAAATCTTGCTTTATTACGGGGCAGTGCTTTTTTGTATCCATATAAAACTATACATTTTCTGAAAGCCCTTGATTCAAAGAATTTAGATAAATAAATATCTTTCTACAAGTTATTACAAGAATCGATTTATTTAAAGATAAACGATGTCATTTGGAAAAGTATAATCCTCAAAATCATCTCAGTTTTCATCAAACAAACTTGCTTCTTTGGAATAATGAACTTACCATTTGAATAAAAATAGGTTGCATCACTTTTTTTAGTTAGGGCCTAGAAGTTATTTTATCGTCGTGCAAAGTTGAAAGATTGAAAAAATCTACAAAACCTCGACCCCTCTCCACTAAATCATAAATAATTCATGAAGAGGGCCGAACTTATTGAAGATTTGAGGCAACTCTTTGAAAATCTACATGATTGGAATATTGTGTCCAAAGTTTATGTTTGTACATCAAATAGATATCCATCACATAATTTGATACGATGTAGGAGGCGTTCGGTGAAATAGCCTTGTTTGAAAAGTTTTTGAGATATATTTTTATGGCGTTGATTATAATCACATGATCACATAATCTAACAAATGCTGCTAGTCGGAATATGTATACACACAGCTATGGTGGCTGATATCTGCCATGTCGTACTATCGTACTATCACCCTAGTTTCTAGAGAAAACTACATTAAAGAAGATCAGCGTCTGCTCAATAATCCTAAGCATTACATAAAACTAAACAAAGAAATATGGCCTCAAAATTATATCAGATTTCTTCAAATTTTGGTCCAATTAAAAGAAAAACAAATTATTTCAGAAATACAGTTAGAGTATCTAGCCCTCAAGAAACATGACGCAAAAATGAGACATTTTTACATTTTGCCGAAGATCCACAAGCCGATTGAAAAATGGACTGACGAGTTTACCCCAAGGGCCGACCTACTGTTTCTGATTGTGGGTCTGACTCCTACCACATTTCTGAATTCACTGACTATCACCTCAAACTAATTGCTAACCGGCACTCTAGTTATCTAAAAAACACCGAGGGTTGTCTTGTCATATTATCCCAAATCAACATTCCACCGAATGCTCTTCTAATCAATATGGATATTGAGTCAATGTATACTAATATTGATATAGAAGGTGGAATACGTTCGATCCAAAACGCTTTTCAGCAGTTTCCCGAGCCCAAAAGACCACATGCCGAAATTCTTGAACTTTTGGAACTTGACTTAAAGAAATCGATGTTGAGTTTAATGCAGAAATCTATCAACAGGTCAGTGGATGTGCTATGGGGAAAAAGTTTAGTCCGAACTTCATATCTATTTATGTAGAAAAAGAGGCTTTAAGGAAATGCGGCAAACAACCCCTCTTATACCTCCGGTTTCGGGCTGATATTTTCCTTCTTTGGGATGACCCTAAAGAAGATCTCTGGCCATTTATTGACATTCTGAACACCCATGACCCCAATATAAAATTGGAAGCAGTAGTTCACGAATCCTCTATTGATTATTTGGATGTCACAGTCTACAAAGTGACCGGGTTCACCAATACTGGGTATTTGGATTACAAGGTGTTTTTCAAACCTACCGACACACATGGACTTCTCCATGCCAAGTCGTTTCATCCGCCTCATATGTTTATAGGTATAATCAAATCACAAATCATCCGATTTCACCGGAATTCTAGCAATCTCCAAAATTTCAACCAGTCTTGTTCAGTATTATTCCAAGCATTGAAACCAGAGGCTATTCAGCTCATTTCCTGTATCGAAGCAAATGGAACATCCTCTGAGAGATCACGACACACCACTCAGACAACACCCGTAGGTCTGAGCCCGTTAGGATCAAACATAATCGCCCCAACGTCAGCAATGATCAAACTAAAAAAATGCCTAAAAGATCGATGTAAACTTGATACATTCATCGCGACTCGAACGTACTTAAAACTGAACAAACTAGAAACAAATATCAACTACGAGACCATCTCACATGTGACTCGGTGAACGTAATATATCTCAATACGTGTAAAAAGTGTCTTAAACAGTATATCGGTGAAACAAAAAGGGTTTTTAGGGAAGGAGCTACACGTCATCAATCTGATATTTTTCTTGAAAATGACGGTCCGGGTAACGTTAACGACCATTTCAATATCCCAGGACACATCGTCCAGGAACATTATGAGATCATGCCTATATAACAAATCCCCACTCTCACCGCACAGGAAGAGACTGACGATCTAAGAGCGATACGGGAGATTTTTGTGGATCAAAGCTTTACAAAGACGATATCCTTTCGGCATAAATCTCGATCGAGGTAAACAGTCTAAACGGGAGATAATATCTTTTGTGATTCCCTATAGCAGGTGATATGTTGAAGCCGATCATGTGCTAAAGGAAGAATATCAGAATCTCCAATCTAAACTGAAGCAGCCACTCAATCTGAAGTCAATCATAGCTTACAGAGAAAATAAGAGTTTACGTGACTTACTCGGCCAAAGTAAACTCTATCCTCTAACACAGGTTGGTGACTGAAATTTACGAATAACCGCCATGGCATAATCTATAATATAGCAGCCTTTTAAAACCATCAGAAACGTATCTATAGGAACGATTTTTAGGAAATAAGTTTTGTTTAATACATCCCTGTGCCGGTGCCAACATACTCATATAAAATATATACAAAACACATATTTACACACATATATATTCATGCATGCGTACACACTTTCACGTTAACATATATTCACATTACAAGTTTAGGCCACACCCTGCCTTTGATAATAAAGAGAATAGTCAAGAGACGCAAGCATGCACATGTATGTATCCAAACATGCACGCACATACCTACTTTCATAATAATGTCACTAGAGCATCATATCGTACTATCGGTACTGTATTCTCCATTCTTATCACGTTTCTGTCAAGAGTACATTGCTGCTGGTACCATCTCTTCATTTTTTTTTAAATAGTACCGAAAAAAATTGTCAAAAGTATCCATTTTTTATGAAAGGAATCCATTTTATGATCCAAATTTGCAATACCTTTTTCTATTTTATAATGGTTATGAAATATGCGTAATAGTGCTGAAAGTACTACTACGCATATTTACACAGATTAGAATTTTATAGTTTCGCCTTATGAATATATTCTTTTGTGTATTCATGCTCCTTTGATATTTTCCCCAACCTATAATAATATTTTCTGCATTGATATTGCCGCTGAGCCCAACAGTAATTTTACACCAATTCCCCATCTCCCGCCAAAATGCCGACACTCTGTCACACTCGATGAATGTATGTTCAATTGTTTCTCTATTGTTGGTACAGTTTTCGCAGAGATCATTATCTGCTTTTCCTATTTTATATAAAAAAGATTTTGTACTCTATATAGTCTATTTAAAAATCTATACTGAAAGTCTATGATTTTGGTAGAAATGGTACTCGTAAAATACTACTGAATACATTGCCCCACTGTATCTCTCCCTCTTTTTTAAAATACATTTCCCATTTGTTGCAGATTATTGAAATCTTTATAAATCATATGAATTTCCAAGTCGTTATTTAGTGTATAATTTAGCTCATTGACTTTGATTGAGACTGTTTACTTGAAGATTATATATGAACCGCCAGCCCGGGGGTTAATCGGAATTAGATATCCATCACATAATTTGATACAATGTAGGAGGCGTTCGGTGAAATAGCCTTGTTTGAACAGTTTTTGAAATATATTTTTATGGCGT
The DNA here is from genome assembly GCA_036873755.1 of Hanleya hanleyi. Classification (NCBI taxonomy): domain Eukaryota; kingdom Metazoa; phylum Mollusca; class Polyplacophora; order Lepidopleurida; family Hanleyidae; genus Hanleya; species Hanleya hanleyi. The sequence goes on along the minus strand of JAVTVY010013259.1, from coordinate 23,675 downwards.
TGATTATAATCACATGATCACATAATCTAACAAATGCTGCTAGGCGGAATATGTATACACACAGCTATGATGGCTGATATCTGCCATGTCGTACTATCGTTCTATCACCCTATTTTTACTAGGGCGATGGTACGGTTTTACGATACGATGGCACGATGCGATGATACGATGGAACGATGTGATAGTACGATGGCACGATGCGATGATACGATGGCACGCTGCGATGGTACGACGCGATTGTACGTATTATCGTGTCATCGTACCATCACGCTTCGGAAGAGTTGCCCAAGGCACTTGATGAAACGAGAGGCATGTCCAAATAAATTATATTAATTGATGTTTTTTAATTGTTTTCATCGTACTGTCGTGTTATGTTTGAAAACATCGTGCCATCTTGCCATCGTATCATCGAACCATCGTTCCATCGCCCAAGTAAAAATAGGGCAGCCACAATACACAGCCACAGTCAAGTTTTCCTGGACTTTCGTATTATTATGGTGTACGTGAATTCTGAATCTCGTTGTCAAATCCCATGAAGAGAGCCTCAAATGATATGCTTTCAGACTATTTAGAACGCTTCATTAAATGCTATACCAATCTCCATGACACTTGGGAATGAACTCGTATACATTGCATTCCAGCACCAGCATCGTTGCCATAGTCTGCTCGACATACCTGGGTCATATCATGCTTCCTGTACCTGCATGGAGCAAAAAGAAAAGATGGCATATTACAAAAGCTTGGATATTTCGTCCTTTTGCGGTAAGCTTAATTTTATAGGACCTTAACTCATTGCTATTTTATGCAGGAAAATTTAGAACATTGATAATTATCTGTAAACAAACATATACATATTAATGCATTAATGAAAAATGCAGGTATACAAAGCCGGCTAAGTGTATGGGGCTTATCGCCACAGTCACAGCAGGTCTCTATAATAAAGAGACATACAAGAGGAAGGTCAGAAGTTACTATATAGAAGCTATGAATCTATGGAAAATTAAGGTTATTGTATCGGGTTGAAGCTTCAAAATCTCGATTTTTTTTGGTCTTATACCAGAGTACACAGTGAAACACAAGATTGGGGGATAGGAAATTATGGAAATCAGTGCATTGTAGTAAAAAAAGTGGCTCAAGCGGTCGAACACAGTGCTGATTGGTTTTTGGCCGTTTTCTCCGTTATTTTTTCGCCAAAAAGGTGGTTTTCCAGTTCTAATTTCTCTCTTGTTATTTGATGTACAAACATGAACTTTGGACACAATCTTCCAATCATGTATATCTTCAAAAGGCTGCCTCAAATTTTATAAGTTCGGCCTTGTTCGTGAATTATTGATGATTTAGTGGAGAAGGGTCGAGGTTTTTTTGTAGATTTTTCAGTCTTTCAACTTTGCTCGACAATAAAATGACTTCTAGGCCCTAACTAAATTAACTGAGGCAACATATTTTTATTCAAATGATAAAGTTCATTATTCCAAAAAACCACGTTTGTTTGAACTGAGAGAGTTATTAGCGCGTGATTTTGAGGACTATACTTTTCTAAATGACATTATTTATCTTCAAATAAATCGCTTCTTGTAATGAGTTCGAGGAAGTTATTTATTTATCTAAATTCCTTGAATCAAGGGCTTTCAGATAATGTATAGTTTGTATGGATACAGAAAGGCACTGCTCCGTAATTAAGCAAAATTGTGATACGTACACGTACGCAACTGGGACCTTAAATCAGGTGACACATTTCATCCAGATGAATATGTTACAACACATATAAGGGAAGTGGGAAGAGGTGCTGACATACTGACAGAGTCACATGACTTCACAGTATAGTCTTCCGGTTAACCTATTCTAAAGCACATACCCAGAATCTGACGATTCGTGATATGTGTTGTATCTCAGGTACGCTTTACCACAAGCTACACCACAAGTTTCAATGTATTTTGCTGAGAAGCAACAGGAACTTGATAATGTGATGTCTAGATTTCATCTTTGAGTTAGCAGGAACGCAACTTGGCTGGGTGGTACTCAACTGGCTCGTCGCGATATAGGTGAAATATTATTGAAAGCGACGTTAATTCGATAAAACGGGACAATGTCTATATATCACGGGACCATGGATATTTGACATTTAAAACATGGTGTAGGGACGTAATTAGAAGCGTCTAGTCCGTCATTCATAATCCAGCCGTCGTCCATTAGAGAATATCCGCGTCCATAATCCAAAGACCTATTCCATATTCCATATAACAGTATTAGCACCAAATTCAAAAGGACAATCATAGAATACATAAACATAGGCTTGTTTCCTGCAAGAGAGAAGCGGTCAACAGTTTGCAATGATGCCGGCAAGACATCATGATGTTCCAAAAATATCAAATCCGTATCAAAGACATACATTACATGGAAGGAATGTCTAATAAATAAACATATTACTATTAGATACGACCGGTACAAGGTGCATCAGACAATTACATAAGACAATAGTTATAATGATCAGTACGTGAGCACCAATGTTGGAATATCACAGTTTCTTATAAAAGCACAAAGGGCCGAAGATCGGGAGATTAACACTATCAAGCTATCAGTCTTATTCCTGGAAGATTATAACATTGGGTAAACTGCATCAGAGTATTAGGCTGTATCGTGTGCCATTGGTGTACAAATGCAGGCTTCTAATTTGGAAGCACTCGGTTACATATCGTGCTAACTTTCGACATAATATAGGATGTTCGTTCGTTAATAACCAGACAAACTACTCCTAGTTTGATAAATAGTCGGCAGTGAAATGATAGTAGGCAGATAGATTCCTCTATATTTTTGAATGTGTGAACATCTCAGTAGGAAGTATCTTTCATCTTCTACCTCGCCAGTATTACACAAATTACATATTCGATTTTCCGGTTTACGGTTCATATAGCAACCCTGCTCAATTTGGTGTTTGTGAGCACTTGTCCGAAAAGCAGAAAGCTGTTTTCTATGTTCTCTGTTTTTCACTAAACTTAGATATTTTTCTTCATTAAAATGTTCTTTGAAGAACCTAAATGTTCTTAACTTTGCAGAATTTTCGACATTAATTTGTCATTATTATTTATATTCCATTCTCAGTTTTCCTTTGATTTTGTTAATAATATCATCAAGTTTGTACTTAGCAGGAGTTTGAAAGACAATTTCCATATTGAAATGGTGCAATATAAAGTTAATACTTTGGTCCAAGTCAGTAAGTGGCAGTTTAGTAATTGAATCAAAATTACATGAGTATGCTTCATGCATAAGGGAATGTACATCCGCAGTACTAATTCTGTACCAGTACTTTATCATATTAAGAATAATGTCTAGATATACATTGAAACTACCCAGTTCTCCCAGCACGGCATCATTTGTATACTCTTCTGATGTACTCCTAATAAAGTTTTACAGTAGCTTTTCAGCAATACAGTCTTTGTAATATTCGAAAAAGGATTTCTGGGCATTAGAGAATACCTCGTACCATATCACACCCGTGGCCCTGCATTATAAAACTATGGATGCCCAGAATACCGGGGAATGCATGGGGGTGTATCAATTGTGCATTATACTGTCCCACGGGTGAATACACATATTACGAGGTACGTGTGTTAGATAAATTATTACTGCCCGAAGGTTGATATTGGGTTCAATATATAAACAGTCGGAAGATTTCTAAGTCACTGACCACAAAAAATAGTTGACCTAAATATGTAATGACCTACCGTTCTATTGGGAGATAGAATTTTCAAGGTTCATAGCAATACTATATGGAAGGCTGTTTTTTTCTAATTGGAGGGGTATGTAAGAGGTGAGGAACAGCCACCGAGGCGGCATCTGGTACGATCAAATACTTTACGGCTCTGACAAGCTCTCACTGCCCACATCAGTCAATCAACTTAACCATTTCAAAAAGGAATTGTCGGAGATAGTGAGGCAGTGTATCCCTCTGGTACACTATCAAATAAGCGATAACACACAATGGTGGTGGTAACGACACAATCACTCGGCCTCGTACTATAATGTGGGACATAGTACCTCGACAAGCACTGCTAGGAATCAATATTGACATCCATATTCTAAGCACAGCATCACTCCGTAACTCCAAACAACGTCTGTCGGCTGTATGACTTCCGTTACCAGGAAATCAGCTTGAGACGAAACACCAGGAGAAACTCCCCAGGTTAGAATAGATCCTTCGGGGGTAGACTCAAGGGAATATAAATTTCATTTGGATACATATTTTATCTCCCGATAAGAAAGAAATACGAGGACTAAATGAGCGGAAATACATCCTATAACATGTAGTGTGCCTCACGTGCGGCGGATCACGGTTTACACAGGACAGGTGCAAAATCCTTACACTATTAATGCATGGGGTACTATGACTCGGAATAGGCTGAGCGGTCGTGAATGCGACACAATCTGAAAAGAAGTCATATGACAACACTTGATTATTTATATTCATTTATAAATGTATATTTTCAAATCACTTATTACTTCACCACGTATATTATTGTAATCTTACTAACTGCACTCCATATACGATGTGGCCACATCTTTTATGTTCAAAGTTTTAGCACCAAAATTATCAAATTCAGCGCGATATTCGATATTTTCGAATTCAACAGGCCCAAACTGATCTTTCGTCTGATATATATCGACCTATATCTAGTGTCCAAAATATTAAATACAAGCGTCTAGTCCGTCGTTCAATATTCAGCCGTCGTCCATTAAAGAATTTCGTCGTCCATAATCCAAAGAGCTAATTGATATAATAGCAACTGCGCCGAATTAAAAGAATAAATCTTAGTATACATAAAACTAAGCTAGTTTCCTGCAAGTTAAATTGGCAAGAACATGGTCATCCTATGGTGTTTGCCTAAAATATACAACTTCAATTGGCTGCTAGTTCAATACACCCATTGAGTTTCCCCAAAGCCACGAGGCAAGGAAACGTCACCAATCGCTGTTTCAGTTTATTGTTTTCCTAGGTTACTATTGCTATGATGTTAGGGTGGTTATTGTGTCACATCCTGACAATATCGGGGGCCATGTCGGACGATCCGGACAGTGAGCAGTTCAAGGCCCGCACAGATAACAAAGGGGAGACAATCGAGCTGGCCAGTTGGTTTTACTTTCCTCGTCCAGGTACGGAATTTGATATCTATGTTGTCACTGAAGGTTGGTTAGAAACTGAGACCGAAGTATCAAGATATAGAAGAGTGTTATAAATGCATATAAGCAATGCATCACTCAACACTTCTCGTCTCGAATGGTCCCCATAAGGGTTATCCTATGGCGTATATAGAATGCCGCTGCATACGTCTGACACCTGTCAATTTGTCCCACCTCTTGCATATCACTTCAACATCCGCTTTTAATACAATCTTGACCACAATGATTATTGCATTATGAAAAGAACGGCAACTTTAACAGAACAATGATGTTTCGACAAATGAGGATGATTATGAAGTTTACCTACGAACGTCGATGCGAATCCAGATACACGAACATTTTTCGAGTATACTTAAATGGCACTTCTAATGGATTTTTTCATGCATGCATGTATTTGTAGTTTAGGCAGTTGATCAGCAACAGTAAAAGTATCGTGTTAACTAGATTTAAATAATTTTGATTGTTTGTTTGTTTATTTGTTTAGAACAATTCGGGCCTCCAAGATTCAGTCTTGGTTTGATTTTTGGTCTAATGGTGGCTATGATCAGTTCCGTTCTTGATTCGGCCGGGGACTACTTTGCGGCGAGTACGGTTTGTCAAGTTGCCAAACCACCATCTCATGCCATCAACAGAGGCTTGTTTATCGAGGGTGTGTGTGGTATCCTGTCAGGGATATTCGGCGCTGGTCACGCCACCACAACATATGGCGGAATAATTGGCACGCTGTCCCTCACTGGGGTAAGCTCGTTTTAAGTCGCACCCTTCAGTATCGGCGCAAATCTTCGACAATGAGTATAAAACTGTAGAATATTAAAATATATATTCCCATTATTCAGAGAAGGCAGAAGGCAGATTATTTTCATTAATTTGATTAGCATATATGGCAATATCATCCATCTCAGATTTGGTGAATAACATACAACATGGATTGATACATACTGGTTGCCATTTGGGACCAGTATAGTTCAGTAAATACGAAGAACCCTTTCTGCTCGAGGGAAAATAAATAGTTCATTCGGGGCAAATTATGCACATAAAGATCTATACCTTTTCCAACACACATATACATAAACTCCGCAATAGATCGGTGAAGGCAATTGTTATAATTTGTAGGGATGGACGGGAGGTCTGAAACAGTATCGAGAGTAGTTCTATCCAACAGGCATGATATCACACTCGGAAAAATATGTACAAAGATAGTGGAAATGCTGTTCAAAAAACTCCATGGATACCTTCTCGTTGAAAAGCGTGACCTTGCTTAAAAGTAGCTACAATACCATTTTACAGGTTGCCAGTAGGAGAATATTTCATTATGTCGGGATAATAATGATGTTGCTGGGGTTGTTCGGCAAGTTTACTGCGTTCTTGGTATCCATACCCAAATCCGTGTTAGCAGGATGTGCATCAGTGACTATCGCGTCATTGGCTGGCATGGCCTTAGAAAGTTTCGAGGAAGTTGACATGAGTTTACCACGTAACGTCATATCCATGGGCTTCCCTCTTATTAGCTCATCTGGGCCGAAGGCCCGATGGGCTTATGTCATGGCCTGACTGTCCGTCGTCCGTCGTGCGTCGTGCGTCGTGCGTCGTCCGTTGTGCGTAAACATCTTCTTCTCTGAAACCGCTTGGCCGATTAAGCTGAAACTTGGCATGCATGTTCCCCCCAATGAGTACACCAGAATTTGTTCATGCCGTGTCGATACGATTTTAAATATGGCCGCCATGGCGGCCATCTTGAATTTGCCATTGAAACATTGTTATCGCGATTTCTCAGGAACTACTGCATAGATCTTTCTCAAATTTGGTACACAGGTTCCCCTTGGGGTCTAGTTGTGCAAGATACCTTTCTGCTCTGATTCGAACATCCAATATGGCCACCAGGCAGCCATCTTGGATTTCCCTATGAAACTTCGTTATCGTGATTTATGAGGAAGTACTGCATGGATCTTTCTCAAATTTGATACACAGGTTCCCCTTAGTGTCTAGTTGTGCAAGATACTTTTGTGGTCTGATTCAGAAATCCAATATGGCCACCAGGCGGCCATCTTGGATTTCGAGATGAAACATTGTTATCTCGATTTCTCAGGAAGTACTGCATGGGTCTTTCTCAAATTTGGTACAGAGGTTCCCCTTGGGGTCTAGTTGTGCAAGATACAATTTGTGGTCTGATTGAAAAATCCAATATGGCCACAAGGCGGCCATCTTGAATTTGCCAGTGAAGTCTTGTCATCATTATTTTTCGTTAACTACTGCATGGATCTTTCTCAAATTTGGTACACAGGTTCCTCTTGGGGGTCTAGTTGTGCAAGATACCTTTTCTGCTCTGATTCGAACATCCAATATGGCCACCAGGCGGCCATCTTGGATTTCCCTATGAAACTTCGTTATCGTGATTTATCAGGAAGAACCGCATGGATCTTTCTCAAATTTGATACGCAGGTTCCCCTTGGGGTCTAGTTGCGCAAGATACAATTTGCGGTCTGATTGAAAAATCCAATATGACCACCAGGCGGCCATCTTGGATTTCCAGATGAAACATTATCGCGATTTCTCAGGAACTACTGCATGGATCGGTCTCAAATTTGGTACAGATCTAGAGGTTCCCCTTGGGGTCTAGTTGCGCAAGATACAATTTGTAGTCTGATTGAAAAATCCAATATGGCCACCAGGCGGCCATCTTGGATTTCCAGATGAAACATTGTTATCGTGATTTCTCAGGAACTACTGCATGGATCTTTCTCAAATTTGGTACAGAGGTTGCCCTTGGGGTCTAGGTGTGCAGGATACCATATATGGTCTGATTGAAAAATTCAATATGGCCACCAGGTGGCCATCTTGGATTTCCCCATGAAATTTTGTTATCGTGAATTCTTAGGATATTACTGCATGGATGTTGATACACAGGTTCCCCTTGTGATCCAGTTGTGCAAGATACCTTTTTTGGTTCATTTCGAAAATCCAATATTGCCGCATCTTGAATTTCCCATGAAACTTTATCATAAAATCTCAGGAAATAACTGCATGGATCATTTTATAGTGTTCAGGGGGACAACACAAGTTAGAAACTCATCTATTGCAGTTCTTTAGTAAAAATTTCTCACAGCTACTTTCTCCAGTTACAGACAGATGACCTACAGTGCCGTGGCACTATCTTTTACATCTTCGCAGACAGATGGGGTATGTCTTGGTTAGGCCATACCTCACCAGAGATTACTTTCATTGGAAAATGTCCTGTTACATCTCATTGCCATCGTAACAACCCAGTCGCACATATTTCGTACTCGACATGTCTCCCCCTGGTGCATATACCCACAAAATATTGGAATCGTAGGTTAAAACTGTCCAATGTACTGTCCGGACACGAAGTGGACAGGCGGACGAACGACTGCAATCACATAATAAAAATTGGTTCTGGTTATTGCTTATACAGCTTACTGACAATCACACATTATATTTTGGTATAATTGCCTTTATTCCATAACCTCCAATTACAATCATGAATTTAAAGCTTGACCTCCTGTGAAATCGACTATGTTGCCATTTTGTTCAGGGGAGACAACGCAAGTTAGAAACTCATCTATTGCAGTTCTTCAGTAAAAATTTCTCGCAGCCACTTTCTCCAGTTATAGCCAGATGAGCGCTACAGTGCCGTGGCACTATCTTTATTGGGACGATGGTACCGGGTTGGATCAGCGAAAACAATGGAGTCATTAACACAGGTATGGACACATTTATTGATATAGAGCATGTGCTATTCTTTCATCGACTACGCCACTGTCTGTAATTTCGCTGGTTCAGGAAAATCTGATATTACTTTTGGTTTAGTTTTATGGAATGCACTCCGTACCATGAGTACCATTTTGGATTTTTAAATACCAGAATTAATTTCAGCATAATGAGAAATTGTCACGGACATAACTCAAAGCATAAATACAAGTGTCTACTCCGTCATTCAATATTCAGCCGTCGTTCATTGAAGAATTTTCGCTTCCATAATCCAAAGAACATATAAGAACAATAGCACCAAATTAAAAGGACAAATCGTAGTATAAATAAAACTAGGCTAACAGTTTTCAATGATCCCAGCAAGACATCATGATGTTCCAAAAATATCAAATCCGTATCTTTCATCAGTATTCTTAATCCATATGATATACGTTGTAAAGTCGCTATCTAGAGCATGATGTATCTCAGTCACTCTTTGATTGTGACATATTAACATATGAACACTATGAGGATCTCGAAATACATAGGCCCATACGACCATTAGCCCAGGATTAAGCGGAATTATACACAAGTTACTAAACGTACCGTCACAGATCTTGCAAGCTACGCTCGTATTTTGATATCAGCATACGATATGTATGGCCAAACTTCGAGTGGATGTGCTTAATGGATGATATAGCCCTGTTTTACAAGTTTGTACAATAATGTTTTGCGACGTTGATTACAATCGTCACATTTAACACAGGATGTTACTCGGCGAGATATGTATACGCCATGTGCAGGTCGCACTGGTATATCGCTGTCCAGATAGGGATAGTTTACGATGTCGGAATTGTAGTCATCTCTTTTGCCGTAACGTCGACAAGAGAGAAGGCCCGCTTCATTTTCATAGAGATATAGGTCTAAACAAGATGTGCCGCTAGGGCCATCTGAAGTTTCCTTCAAATCCAGTGAAGGTGGATATATATCTTTCACTGCGTCGTATTCATAACAGAAAAGATATAGATCAGCCAAAAAGGGTAACCAATTAGTACCCACTGGAATACCTATATGCTGTTGCATTGCCAAATATATTTTTGCATTGCCAAATTTCACATAGATATTATTAATGAGAAATTCGAGCATCCCTTGTATGTAGTAGAGCTAAAGAATACTTTATGACTTCAGACATTAATATATCGGCGATCAGTTTTCTTGGAACACCGATACTATCAATGAACTAAGACGGACAATAAGGAAGCGTCTCCATTAACCTTTTTTCCTTCAATCGCGAATTTTCTTTGGTTTTCTCGAAGAAATCCCGATAGCTTCTATCCGGCTAATACCTGTTTACGCTACTGTGCGTGACTGCACTATAAAGTATAGGCCAGGATAAAATTGAACCATTGCCGACGCTTTCACAATGAAAAACTAACGTATTATGTCCGTTGTTATTTTAAAGAACTAAGTAGATTATCACATCTTCATCGGCAACGATCTATTAGTTTACCAAATTAACGTAAGCAGATCAGTTCGGGTTAGATTGAAGTTGAACATTTGAATACCCCGTACGACCCATGAGTATGGCAGTATTTATAGTAATACGGTACTTCAAACCACATGGTGTCGCCGGCAGTTTATCTTTTATATTTATAGGATATAATCGACAATTAAATCATTTTTACGTATGTAAGTTACAACAGTAAGTCATGCAGAAAGGACAAAGAGTGTTACGCTTACAATGGAAGTCCAATTTTGCCGACATTAGATGATTAGTATCTGAACTTTTCTGATCTTCTGCGAAGGAATAATAATGCATACTCCATACATGTCATAAAGAATAAACACATACCGTTACATGATATTTGACGACGGACTGACTGGTCTATGGTTCAACAAAAAGTTTACGGCATTTGCTTGACAACATGGAGAACTTCGTTTTCTTTTTCACAGTTGTGTACGCTATCAATGTAAACTGAATTGGCCCATTAACTCCTTCCTACACCACTACTCCTTCCTACACCACTTGACATACAAACGCTGGTTGAGACACAATAATTATAAACTTTACTGCTACTCGTTCACGCTAAACTTGACAAAGATAATCCCGAGGCTTAACGAGGCTTCCGACTGGTAGTCTGGTTCCATAGCTTACTTGTTTAGGTAAGCAATGTGACAGTAAGTTACGGTACCAGGCTAGGCGAAGCCAATAGCTGCACTACTTCCATCGGCATTTAATCTTTTTCCCTCCACTTGGAAAATTCTCGAAGGTTACTCGAATGATTCTCGATATCGTTTTTCATTCGATAAATTTCTCTCGAATGAAAACCGATCAAAATAACCAAAGAAAACCGACTTCGCGAATCTTTTGAATTTTCTGAAAAACATTCTCCATTTGCTCTCACCTTTCAAATCTCGATATCGAGAAAAAAATACAGATTTCTCGGCGAAAAACCGAACGATTTTTGGAGACGCTTCCTAAGGTCCTGATGAGGAATTGTTGTATATAGAGTCGAGAAATCCCATGTGGACACATGTCTGTACGATATGTGACCTTTAGCGTCAAGTTCTTCCATAAGACATTTTGTGTTTTTCAATATCCACATGCATTCAATGCCAGAGTTCCTAGAAATAGTGGCGCAATACCTTTCCCAAAGTGCTTTTACCTGATGCAGCGCCCTCGTCAACAGGGTTGAGAGAAGCTTGGTGGCGCAGTTTCTAGAACCAGCTTTGTATGGCGATTTATGCATTTTGGGAGTCCATTAAACTTTCGGTATATCGTTATGAGTGGTTGGAAGACAAATACCTCTTTCCTTGAGAAACGCTTTGTCGTTGTTAAAAAAATCTTTCAGAGTAAATGCTGCTTGGGAGTGAGTAGACGTATTCGCCGATCGTGTGCTTATACTCAATTCCTTAATCAGCACCTGGTAATAATAATATTTACATATGATTATTATATTATTTGGAGATTTGTCTGCTGGGACTATGACGAATTTCCTCTGGAGATTTGCTAGAACTTCTTGCGAACTGAGGTTTCTCAGTACTTGTTTTGCTTGGGGAAGGGTACTGCTGTCAGTATGGCGGATTGTTTCAACGACGTTGCTCTTGGTGAGGCCCAGCCAGTCAGCGAGTATTTTTTTCTCACTGACCACTCAATGACATACTCTTCCAGTGCAGTAAGGAATATCTGGAGTCCGCCTTTAGGTTTATTTTTCTCGGCTCTCCAGACGTGTATAAGTTCCAGTCAAACTCCTTGACAGCATTAGAGTAGAAAATAAATTTATGTATTGAAAATGAAAATTATCAAGAGAAAATGGCGGCCGTCGTGGATTTTCAAGTGAAAGGCTGCTCTTGAAATATGATGTGAGAAGAATATTTGTACCACGTTTCATGCTTGTACCACCATTTGAAGTATAGGCCTCTGCTATAAAAATCCCCACTGAAAGGGCGAACTGTTTAGTAATGATAAGTGAAATGATTGTGAGTTTGGTGATATAAGGAAAAAAACTTGGCAGTAGCTAGTTTAGCTAATTATGTGCAAAGGATATTGTGTAAATTCAAAGTGTACGCGATTTTCTTTTTTACATTTTTCTAATTCACTGTGTGTAAAACTAATATATTATGTCTGGGATATTCAACATATCTTATTATAGAGAACATTTGAACAATTACACACCATAGGTAATCATCCAAGGATCCTCATAAGCCTCAAAATATTTCACGCTAAAAAAACTGTTCAAATTCAAAATTGTGACTAGAAGTATGATGTCATCTACAGCTTGCAGTCTTGGATGTTTCTCGACTTATGTTGGCTATTTTTATCTCACACTAGATATATCTCAGATGGGAGCTAGTTCATGTGATACGTGATATTTTCCGGGTCATTTTAAGCCTACCTGTATATTATTCAATTCGGAGAATCAGTGGCCGTTTCGAAATGGCCAGTTTTGTGTTGGAGTACATCTGTGGCTAGAATTTATTGGACATTTGTACATTTGATTGCTTGATTGAAGTTTTGCAATACATTTAATTAATTAATTGAAGTATCTCAAATCAGTATTTTGACCGGAAAATTTGTCATTCAATTTCACCGACGGGTGGTGGCTCTCACTGGATACGCAAGCTTCCGTCATCATTCAAACCGGCTGTCGCCATATGAGTGAAATAGCCTTAAGTGTGACATTAAACCAAATCCTCCCTTCCTTCTTTCATCGTTTAATTTCAACACATAATATTTGTTGTAGGTGTGTGAGACCCCCATGTTCTTCACGAATGACCTGGTGTTGATATGAACATATCCAATCCAACGTCAAGCGTCTAAATAATGACTTGTTTTGACGAAAATCAAATGGAATAAGAATACTGATCAGCGATACGGATTTGATATTTGGAACTTCATGATATTTGCCTGCATAACTTTTGACCGCTTCACTCTTCCGGGAAACTAGTCAATGTTTTCGTATGCTATGATTTTTTTTTTGATTTGGTACTAATTCTGTTATATTAATTAGGTCTTTAGATATGGACGCGACAAATTTCTAGAAGACGACGGTTGAATATTGAACAACTGAGTAGACATATTTTTTATCATTTAGAAAGTGATCGTATAACAGTATTTTCATTATTTTGGGATAACACTATCTTAGAATAGCACAAATTCTAGTGCTGAAAAATTGATCGAGCGATCCCAGAGTCAGGCACCTAATCGCCAGTACTGTATGTCGGCGATCTAAACCACTCAGCAAACGGACCTCCCACAAAAATAGGAGGTAACAGACCGGTAGTCTTGAAAACGAACATACAGTACCCCTCTGATGATCGTAGTGACACAGCTCCCACCGCTGAATAGATATATTTTTTATCATTTAGAAAGTGATCGTATAACAGTATTTTCGTTATTTTGGGATAACTCTATCTTAGAATAGCACAAATCCTAGTGCTGAAAAATTGGTCGAGTTCCGTGCGGGATTCGAACCAGCGATCCCAGAGTCCGGCACCTAATCGGCAGTACTCTATGTCGGCGATCTAAACCACCCGGCCAATGGGCCTCCCACAAAAAGAGGAGGTAGCAGACCGGTAGTCTTGAAAGCGAACATACAGTACCACTCTGATGATCGTAATGACAAAGCTCCCACCGCTGAATAAAAATATATCTATTCAGCGGTGGGAGCTGTGTCATTACGATCATCAGAGGGGTCCTGTATGTTCGCTTTCAAGACTACTGGTGTCCGAATGTCCGAATTTTTATGTTAAAAATGTCGCGTGTATAACGGTTTGCTAGCTTGTATGAATGGTCTTCATTCTTCTTGATGATTTCTCCTGCAAATTGTATACATTTATCGGACCTGAAAATGTTCACCTGAAATTCTTACATTTTTAGTTGAGCAATCACTTTCAGAAAATAAACCACAAAAAGACACTTAAGATGCAAATATTCACTGCTGATGCTATCGGTCGCTAGTTTGTATTTACATATTATCCTTTGCATAAATAGTCCTAATATGCTCAGCTATCAATTGAGAACGTTTCATGTTTTATTTGCGCTCTGCTCGGTTGACACAGACTAATAAACTATGGACAGTGAAAATCTGATGGCGGCATCTTTGTAAAATGGCCACCATGAACTACATGTAACAATTCTGTGATCGCCCCATGACTAAAAATCTCAACTAAACTTTTCTTTACTTGTGTACCAAATTTCACGTTTTGTAAAGTAAATGTAAAGTTCCTGCATATATTTCGTGTATCTGTTGTAGGGTCATTTGTAAAAATGGCTACCATGACCTACATAACAATAATAATAATAATAATAAACTTTATTTAAGCTCGATGGCCTCAGTAGGTTTACAGCCTCTTTTCATGAGGGTCGAGAGCGATAACATATATAAAGAAATACAAATAACTGATTAAATAAACATGATAAACAAACATAAGACAAATAAATAATGAATAAGACCAATCTAGTGTACAATATAAAACAATCTAAATTTCCAGATAATACTAAAACGTTATGGTCAAAATTAATAACTAATTTGTAAAAGTATTTAAACTAGGTAGAATTTTGTCTAAAATCTGTCTATGTAAAGAAATACAAATAACTGATTAAATAAACATGATAAACAAACATAAGACAAATAAATAATGAATAACACCAATCTAGTGTATAATATAAAACATAACAATCTAAATTTCCAGATAATACTAAAACGTTATGGTCAAAATTAAGAGCTAATTTGTAAAAGTATTTAAACTAGGTAGAATGTTGTCTAAAATCAGCGAGGTAAAACTTGTAACAGACTGCTTTAAAACTTCTAAGACTCTCACATTTTCGTACATGAATGGGTAAAAGATTGTACATAGTTGGAGCAGTTATTCTAAAAGATTGTTTTAAAAGTTCAGTACGCGCAAAAGGAACGTTTAACAGTTCTTTGGCAGCAGACCTTAAAACTCTTGTAGATTGTCGTACCTCGATAAGATCAGTTATATAAGAAGGAGTCTGATTATGTAAGGCTTTGTAAACTAAAACTACAATGTTAAAACGATATCTAAAAAACAATGGGTACCAGTTTAGACGATGAAACATTTCTGTACTGCTGACGGAACTATCACAACCGGACCATAGACCATAGACCATATTTGCGATGATACCGCACAGTTGATCACTCTGGGTTCCAAATTGCACGATTGTATCATCGAATGTACAATACTGTTCAATATTTCTGTAGCGTACATTATCTGGAATAACAATGGAAGCCAACAAATATCAATCATGCCTATTTCAACTTGTAATTATTTTCGAATGAACTGTAAGAAATGTTTTAATGCTACAGTAGGAAGTATTGTAAAATGTGACAGTGGAATTTACCGTTAAATAGAAGCATCAGTTTTTACAGTCCATAGATGTAACAATACAAGCGTCTAGTCCGTCATTCATAATTCAGCCGTGGTCCGCGTCCATAATCCAAAGACCTATTCCATATCCATATAACAGTATTAGCACCGAATTCAAAAAGTCAATCATATTATACATAAACATAGGCTAGTTTCCTGCAAGAGAGAAGCGACCTTCTCTCTTGCAGGAAAGAAAGAATACAGACAACTAGTGTAGGTTTGCATCTTCTAGATAAACTACAGTATAAATTGAAGTAAAGGGCAACAGCACTGTATCGTAACATTATCAGGGTCTAAAATTACAGTAAGATTATTAGTGTATATATCTACATTATGTAGAATTTATTGACGAGGTGTATTTCGTATAGCTTTCCAGATTTTGTCGTCTATACGCAGTATACTTCAAGTGCAAATTATCTAAAATGTGCAAGGAGGGATAATGAGTTTGCCTGCCAAGGTTCAATCCCCAGGCGTTGGAGTTAATGTACATGTTCAAAGACCAACTTAGTCTGTAATATTGCACCCTTTCGCAAAGCTGATGTGCAGGATGATAAAAGGAAATGTGCTTGCTCTTATATTATCGGTGGTGTTGAATATAAATTTATATTTAACCCAACCATTACGTTCTGGCAAGTTTCTTTCTCTACTCGCTTGAAAAAACCTACATGTATATACTTGACTTCAGTTAATACTATGGACCAATGAAATTTCCGCTGATCATGGACTTGTACAGCTATTTCTGTCGACTTCCTTGTAAATATACAATACTATCACTGTTGTAAAATTAAAGCATATGCTGTAGAAATACAGATATACAGATCGGGGCATCCTGTAAATATACACTGAAATCCTTTTTGCCAGCAATTTTTGCTGTAAAATTACAGCACCCTTTCTCTACAGCGTGTGTTTGTGTTTGCGCAAATGAAATGAAATTTCAGATATGCAGCCACATTGCACTTTATTACTCGTCGACCACCAGGTCGCAAATCTAATTCACTCATTATTACCCAACAGGTGTTTCTGAGATAGACCATTCGATAAGGGCTTTGCTGGGTAATTCTATGTTTGTTGGAGGTGTACTGTCTTGTTTCCTGGACAATACGCTACCAGGTAATGTAGTGTGAAATACATTGTATTTACATGCATTTTTTTTTATTGTAATTCAATCCTAACAAACTGTCTTTGTCCGAGACCCTATACTGAATGATGATCATTATAATAATAAATATATAAACATAACTAAATAAGATCAGTTATGTTGGCGAAACAAAACCACAATACGAATACATAAAAACACATTTTTGTTGGATCAGCTGGTTCAGGGATACGTATTTGTATTTGCACATGTACTAAGTATGCCAGAATACTACAGTCTGGTTAACAAAACGACCACGAGGTATATAATGGAGCATGTATACACAAACTGTATTATTTCGTTCCTGAAATGTTTTATAAATCTGCATCTGAAGGCCTCAAGTGAGGTTATTTTGTCAGGCGTTTAGCTCCAGTATAGCGTATGCGTTGCTACAGGTATATACTGAGGAAAGTACAACTTATTCTCTTATTTTATGACAAAAGAGATGATTTCGACATCGTAAACTATTCCTTTCTGGACAGTAATATTCCAGTGGGACCTGCATATGGCGTATACATATCTCGCCTAGTAGCATTTGCGAGATCCTGTGTTAAATGTGACGATTTTAATCAACGTCACAAAACATTGTTGCACAAACTTATAAAACAGGGCTATTCCACCAAGCGCCCCCACTCAAAGTTTCTCAAATTTGGCGATACATATCGCATGCTGATAGCAACATACTAGCGTTGCGTGCAAGATGTATGGCGTTACGTTTCGTCTAATTCCGCTTAACCCGGGGCTAGGGGCAGTATGAACCCATGTACTTCAAGATCCTCATGGTGCTCATATGAACAGTCACCTGCACAATCAAAGCGTGACTGAGATACATCATTCTCTAGATGGCGAATTTACAACGATTATTATGGATTAAGAATACTGATCAGCGATACGGATTATATATTTTTGGAACATCATGATTTCTTGTCATGTGTAAAACTTTTTCACATAAGTTGAAAAAAACTTTTCGGCATATGTCGAAAAGTTGTGGACATAAGTGGAGAAGTTTATACATATGTTGAAAGTTTTGCACTTACGTTAAATAAATTAACTAGTTCACTGATGTCTAAAACTTTTCAAAATATGTGGAACTAGAGGTTCCGCTTTGACCCTTGGGTTGCCGCTCCGGCATGAAGCCTATGCTGGTTGTTTTTTTAAGCAAAAACATACGTCTCCCCCAACCTCCCACCTTGCCTTGAGTGGGCACATTATTTAAGGGAAAGTCCTATAAAATTAATGTAGAAATAAGTGTCAAGTAGTTCTCCTGATATCTTGCCGACAAGGTCTGTATATACATGTACAATTAGATGAATGGATGGACGGACAATGGACAAGGATAAATGCACGCACAAACCAAAATCTAATCAAATGAGGGGGCTATTCCAATGAACCTTCCAATTTTGGTGAAATTCCGTTCAGTAGTTCTCAAGATATCTTGCAGACAAGGCCTGTATACGCATGTTCATGAAGATGGACGGACGATGGACACGGATGAACGCACACACACACACCAAAACCTAATCAAATGAGAGGCTATCCCAATGAAGCTTCCATCCAAGTTTGGTGAAATTCCGTCCAGTAGTTCTCAAGATATTTTGCAGACAAGGCCTGTATATACATGTATAAGTAGATGGACAGACACCGAACACGGATGAATGCACGCACAGACACCAAAACCTAATCAAATGAGGAGGCTATCCCACTGAAGCTTCCGTCCAAGTTTGGTGAAATTCCGTCCAGTAGTTCTCAAGATATCTTGCAGACAAGGCCTGTATATACATGTACAAGTAGATGGATGGACGGACACCGGACATGGATGAATGCACACACACACACCAAAACCTAATCAAATGAGGGGGCTATCCCACTGAAGCTTCCATCCAAGTTTGGTGAAATTCCGTCCAGTAGTTCTCAAGATATCTTGCAGACAAGGTCTGTATATACATGTACAAGTAGATGGACGGACGAACGGACACCGGACACGGATGAATGCACACACACACACACCAAAACCTAATCAAATGACGGGGCTATCCCAATGAAGCTTCCATCCAAGTTTGGTGAAATTCCATCCAGTTGTTCTCAAGATATCTTCCAGACAAGGCCTGTATATACATGTACCAGTAGATGGACGGACGGACGGATACCGGATACGCATGACTGCACGCCCACACACCAAAACCTAATCAAATGGGGGGGGCTATCTCGCTGAAGCTTCTATCCAAGTTTGGTGGAATTCCGTCCAGTAGTTCTCAAGATATCTTGCAGACAAGGCCTGTATATACATGTACATGAAGATGGACGGACGGACGGACGGACGGACGATGGACACGGATGAACGCACACACACACCAAAACCTAATCAAATGAGAGGCTATCCCAATGAAGATTCCATCCAAGTTTGGCGAAATTCCGTCCAGTAGTTCTCAAGATATTTTGCAGACAAGGCCTGTATATACATGTACAAGTAGATGGACGGACGGACGGACACCGGACACGCATGAATGCACACACACACACACATCAAAACCTAATCAAATGACGGGGCTATCCCAATTAAGCTTCCATCCAAGTTTGGTGAAATTCCACCCAGTTGTTCTCAAGATATCTTGCAGACAAGGCCTGTATATACATGTACCAGTAGATGGACGGACGGACGGACACTGGACACGGATGAATGCACGCCCACACACCAAAACCTAATCAAATGAGGGGGCTATCCCACTGAAGCTTCTATCCAAGTTTGGTGGAATTCCGTCCAGTAGTTCTCAAGATATATTGCAGACAAGGCCTGTATATACATGTACCAGTAGATGGACGGACGGACGGACCCCGGACACGGATGAATGCACACACACACACCAAAACCTAATCAAATGGGGGGGCTGTCCCACTGAAGCTTCTATCCAAGTTTGGTGAAATTCCATCCAGTAGTTCTCAAGATATCTTGCAGACAAGGCAAGGGGACGGACAGACATCCATCCATCCATCCAGACAGACAGACAGACAGACAGCACAAACACTAGATGTCTCCCCCCAACATAGTTGGGGGAGACATAATAAATGTGTACTATTACACAGATGTGTAATTCTTTTGCACATATGTTGAAATCGTTTTGGCATATATGTGCAAAAGTTTTCGACATATGTCAAATAACCGAGTAAATACTGAAACGGTTTGCCATAGACCCCAGCTACATTATGACGAACTATGAGAATGTGAAACACAGTTTACAAGTTGAATTTTTATCGTTCTCTTGTTACTGGACTGCTCCAAAACTAGATCACTCCGTGTTGATACCTCTGTACATCTAAAGCTGCTCCACTCCGTTTTGATACCTCTATACATCTAAAGCTGCATGTGTTTCAAGGAGTACCGGAATGCAAAACCCACAGATTGTAGATGAGACGCATAAGTTGTGGTTTCTAGATTAACTGATTTGATAATTACAATATTGTGTTCACCAGGTATCTCAGTCGTGTTTGGTAGATTCATGCTGGATTTTATCACTGCGCTAATTATAACGTATCAAAACATTACAAATATTCCACCCGACTATAGCCATAAAGCCTAAACGAAACTCCACGCTGCAACAAAAATGCTGACTGACGGCCACTTTAATTAGCCAATCCTAGTATATGTATGTCAATAAACAACTTGGTCATTGATTGACCTTCACCATGCTAGCAAAATATAACCCCAGCCACTAACTAATTGATTTGTATTCACCAAAAACATATTTGTACACTCCAATGAATATCGAAATTAGAAAGGAACTATATTGAGGACTGTGATATGGAATAAGTCAGTTGGCGGGAATAAACCCCCTGGAGGGCTTAATCGTTCTATCCCAAATCATATACAAGTTACACATTATGAATAATTCCACCGTGAAAATAGGTCAGTTTGGAAGAAGATATGATGTAATTTTCGATTTGAATAGAGAAGCAGATTCAATGCATTGAAGTAGAGGCTGCAAGTTGTTTCACTCACATGGTCTTGGAATTTTAACAGTATCAAATGATACGGTAGACTGATAACATGGTTTGCATAAGTTAGTTAATTGCCCCTTGATGGCGGTGTATATCGGGCTGCTTGATGAAACAAACCTGGAAGTTTTGTGGTAAAATGATTCTTATAGAAAAATTTATGCACCAGGAGAAGGGAAAAATATTGGTTTAACTTGAGTAAGGGTAGGATGTTCAATTCTCTGAATAGGGGTAGCGTATTAACCAGGGTAGAATGTTCAGTTTTCTGAATCGTGGTAGCGCGCTTCCGTCAAGTAATGGGTGTAGATGAGTTACATATTACCTCTGTACATGTCACTCGGCAAATATATGTAGGTTTATTGTTTAGGTGGGAAATTTCAGTCGTACGACGTCGGCCATTACAGGCTAGTTTTTCTGGGTTATTTTTGCATTTACCAGGTTAACTCCATGTTGAAGCGTATATTCCATCAGACGTCCAAGATGGTCATCTATTAACATCAGATGAGTTAATTATTTGAGTTGATCTGTCATCACAGCTCCCGGGCTAGCGTATTTAATTCCGCTTAAGCCAGTGCTATGGGCCGTGTGGATACTTCATTGTTTCCACATGAACAGTTGCAATAAAAGCGCGCCTAAGATTCTGAGGCTACGTTCGACAGTCCACCGTATTCCAGGGTCTGAATGTAAGGTGCCGAGGGAAGCTTTCCTGTAGAGTTATATGGTTGGTTTTCAGTTACAAGCGTCAGATCCGTCATTCGTAATTCAGTCGTCGTCCATTAGAGAATATCTGCGTCCATAATCCAAAGACCTATTCCATATTCCATATAACAGTATTAGTACCAAATTCAAAAAGACAATCATAGTATACATAAACATAGTCTTGTTTCCTGCAAGAGAGAAGCGGTCAACAGTTTTCAATGATGCCGGCAAGACATCATGATGTTCCAAAAATGTCAAATCCGTATCGCTGATCAGTATTCTTAATCCATAATATTCGTTGCAAAGTCGTCATCCAAAGAATGATTATCTCAGTCACGCTTTGATTGTGACTGTCCATAAGAGCAACATGAGGATCTTGAAGTACATGGGTTCATACGGCCCCTAGCCCCGGGTTAAGCGGAATTAGACACAAGTTACGAAACGTAACGCCACAGATCTTGCACGCTACGTTCGTATTTTGCTATCAGCATGCGATATGTATCGCTAAATTTGAGAAACTTTGAGTGGAGGCGCTTGGAGGAATAGCCCTGTTTTATAAGTTTCTGCAACAATGTTTTGTGACGTTGATTGAAATCGTCACAATTAACACAGGATCTAGCAAATGCTACTAAGCGAGATATGTATACGCCATATGCAGGTCCCACTGGAATATTACTGTCCAGAAAGGGATAGTTTACGATGCCGAAATTGTAATCATCTCTTTTGTCATAAAGTCGACGAGAGAGAATGCCCGCTTAATTTTTGTAGAGATATAGATCTAAATATGATATGCCTGTAGGGCTATCTGTAGTTTCCTTCACATCCAGTGAAGGTGGATATATATCCTTCACTGCGTCATTTATATAGCGACTATCCACAGCGAGAAGACCGTCTATATAGCGTTTGGTGAATGAGAAGGAACGGGCTTTGAATGGATCGGTTTTTGAAAGCGCCTGCATATAGTCATATTCATAAGAGAACAGATACAGGTCAGCCAACAGGGGTGCACAATTAGTACCCATTGGAATACCTATATGCTGTTGACATATTGTGTTGCCAAATTTCACATAGATATTTTTAATGAGAAATTCAAGCAACTCTATAAACAAAGAAACATCCCATGAATGATATCTCTTGTATGTAGTAGAGCTAAAGAATGCTTTATGGCTCCCGACATTAATATATCTACAATCTGTTTTCTTGAACAGAGATATTATTAATGAACTTAGACGGTCAATAAGGTCCTGATGAGGGATTGTAGTATGGAGAGTCGAGAAATCCCATGTGAATGCATGTCTGTACGGTATGTGACCTTTAGCATCAAGTTCCTCCGTAAGACATTTTGAGTTTTTTAATATCCACATAAATTCAACGCCAGAGTTTTTAGAAATAGCTGCGCAATACCTTTCCCAAAATGCTTTTACCTCCTGAAGGGCCCTCGTCAATAGGGTTGAAAGCTCAAGTAAGGAAATATCGAAATATCATAAAATAATATAACTCTTCTTGTTTAATGAGCTTTTCTTGTAATTTAAATCATGTTTCTAGATACTTGTTGCCTATGCGATTTCCATTTCAACTGATCATTAATGATGAAGCCCAAAAATTTTAATTGATGGACAAGTTCAATTTCTGTACCTGAAACAGATAATGAGGGTATGATATGTGATGTTCTATGGGTATTAGGTTTGATTAACATGTATTGTCTTTATGTCCTGCGATAAGCGATTGCAACAAAAGTTCAAGAATCATGATATTGATAGCCTCTGTGGGAATATTGGAAGAATCTACGATATTGGTATCATCTACGAACAGAATAATTTTCAAAATATCAGTAACGTTGTTTATATAATTTATGTAAGAGAGAAAAAGAATTGGCCCAAAAATTGACCCTTGGGGTACCCCACAGTTTACAAGTATTGCGACCGATAATATCCCATTGAAAACTACATTTTGTGATCTGTTGGATAGATAACCGGAAACCAGGTATTCGATAAACCTCCAAAACCATAGTGATTAAGTTTGGAAAGTTGGATATTATGGTTAACTCTATCAAATTACAAGTGTCTTGTCCGTCATCCAT